>JAAGVU020000084.1:570633-590037 GCA_011763525.2 Mormyrus iriodes | reverse complement strand
GCAGGCAGGCAAGAAGGGTAACGATTCACACATGGCTCACCAGACAACAGAGGGGTTTTATTCCAGGGCATAAACACAGCCACAGCACAAACACAAGCACAATGACCGACCGGGAACTGAACTAGGGAAGGCACTTAAATACATCAGGATTAACTAGGAGTGGGTGGGGACCAATGAACACAACATAGGGAAACAACCATAAGGTGGAGGGACTTAACTAATAACGAGGCAATCAACAAGACATGAAAACGGCAGGATGGCCAGCGACACCTGCTGACCAACCGGGGAAAATACACAGACAGGTGCTGGACCTGACAATACCCCCCCCCCAAAACGCACAAACACCAGGCACGCAAGGGCACCGACAGGGCCAGAGGCAAGGAGGAAAATATGGAGAATGGAAAAGGGAACCACTAACAGAAACCAGGGAATCGAACAGACAGGGATAGGAGCTCAAACAGAAGGGGAACAAAGACACGGCGAGCACAAGGAACTGGGACAGGTACAACAACTGAGGGATCACCACAGGAAACAGACTTAGGGGGGCAGAGGGCGACAGAGAAGGGGCAGGATGGGAAGACTGAGGAGTAAGACCAGGGACAAACACATTAGGGGAAAGAGGTGGGACCCGGGGAACAAAAGCAGGGACAGGAGGTGGAACCTGGGGGACAAAGGCAAGGACATGAGGTGGAACCTGGAGTGGAAACCGAAGGGCAGGACACTGGACCTGAGGGAAAGGACCATGAACAGGGAGCAGGGACCAGAGAGGAGGAAGGAAACAGGAAGGCAGAGGGCAAAAAGGAGCTTGCTGGGATGACAGGCATGGGAATTGAGGAGGAAGGGGCCGAGTAGGAACGGTGCCTGGGGCTGACGACGAGGGAGCTGCCGAGCAGGAACTAGGGGGCGACAAGGAAACTGCAGGACGGGAACTGGAGGGCAACGAGGAGACCACGGGACTGTATCCAGAGGACGACAAGGGGTCTGGGCCCGGGCGACTGACTCGCTGGAAGTGCCCCTGCCTTCCCCCTTGGGACACAGACAATCAGCTCGGGGCTCGGACTGATCGCCCCTGGTGCCGCAGACAGCAACTTCGGGTGGCCGCAGGAGCCCAAAACGTAGGACTCAGGTCCAAGGGGTCCCACTCCAAATCATCAGGAGGGGTCCCCTCCAGGCCCATTCCCCCCAGGTTGGGGAAGAGCTCGTGGGCCAGGACAGGCTCTGGGGACTTGACGGGGGCCACTGGTTCCCCTGGGCAGGGCGCGGAGGTCACAGCGATGGGTTCCCCTGAGCAGGGCTCGGGGGTCACAGGGGGCCCAGAAGCAGATGGCTTCTTCCCCTACTTCTTACCTTTGGAAAGGGTAACCCCGCATGGCCTTCGCAGGGGCACGGATAACTCCCTGTTCCTCTCACCCTTAAGGCCGGACAGTCTATTCCCAGAAGCCAAAGGAACTCCCAAGCACAGCCACGGAGGCCAACAGGGTGGCTGGAGGACCACCGGAGTCGTTCTTCCCTTCCTGAGCATCTTGGGGATCCGGGGATTGGCATCTTCCGGGGCTCTGGAACATTTGCGTGTCAAGTGGATCCCAGTCCAGGGGTTCAGGGCATCTAGGTTCCTGAACGAGAGCCTCAACGGGAGAGGGGCTACGGGAAGTTTGCTGGGCTGCACAGCTTGCTCCGGACTGGAAGCTGGGGACCTGGGTTCCACCAGGTCACTGTCTCTCCTGGGGTCGAACAATGGGTTCTCCAGGAGTCCATGGGGTGTCCAGACCGGGGCATGGTAAAAGTTATGCGGAAGCCACTAATGCCACCTGTTCAGCTCACCATAGAAACACCAGCAAAAGGATGAAAGCAAAGGGCTCTATATTTTCCAAACGCTCATTCGCGAATTGCAAAATGAGTAATGTTATACTTCAGTACTTCTTAAATTTGCGTTAAGTGGTAAGGATGATCATTTTGTAAATAGTTTGTAACATTTATTTTGCGTAGATTTTTTAGGTAGCGTCCATAGCCGGTTCTACACCCTATTTCCCCCTGGTTTCTGTTTTCACGGCCCTCTCCCCTCAGCCCGAAAAATAGTCTATAAACCATTTAGCTATTTGTCTCGTATTTTCGTATGCATTTCGTAATCCCACGCTCGGCAAATTTTACTGTGGGGGACGGTATTTCTTCAGTATGCTTAGCCCCCCTATGGGTTGTGCCAGCAGCTCCATGTGATTCGCAGTGGATAGGAGGGGTGACAGATACGGGTGATGGTATGCATGTCGCGTGTCACAAGGCAAGCCCTTCTCCCAAAGCCCGATTGCATCACATTAACAGCGACATTCGTTCATATCATTGTTCTCCTTAAAGTCGTCACCTGGGACACCGGCAAAAGAAACGGACCGACAGTCTGCATTGTAGGCTGTTTCAAGTTTGTGTGGTGAGATTTTATTTACTGTTACCTCTATGATTAATTGAGCTTTCACCATTGTAAAGGGTTTCCTTTTACATTTTTCTTCTTTTTTAAAATGTTCATACTTATGTTTGAGAGTCTTATAATAGTGATTGAAATGATCGTGTAAAGTAGCGAAGTATTAAACCGATATTTCCCTCAAGTAAATGACATTTCTAACAGCGAACAATGTGTATATTTCAGTGAATAGCATCCAGATAAACGTAGTCATTTAACGTTAACCATAAATCTTTTTTATAAAAGGACCGTAAAGCGTTGTTTCATGTAGAAGAGGGAACTTCGCGGGAGTATCAGTTATGGTTCCTAGCTTTAAGCTTAAGGTGATGGACATGGTCATAGCAAGCTTGCATCATACGTTGCGAAGGCTTTAAGTGTTTTTTAAAGGAAAGCAATAAGGTATTATTATTATTATTATTATTAGTAGTAGTAGTAGTAGTAGTAGTAGTAGTAGTAGAGGCAATATGTTTTTTTTAATTTTAATATCCCAGTTAACACTAATGACATATTAGTTGTACATTGCTAGGGTAGGACAGTTTTCAATATTTTTTATTGTATTGTTGTTTAGGTACTTATTCAAAACACTCTGTTTTTTATTTTGGCAGTTGGAACAGCTCAGCTATTTTCCAGAATAAAAAAATAATGATTTTCCTCAAGGTTTGCTCAAGATTTATCTAAGCCTAGTCAATCTAATCCCTGGCAAAGGCAGAATCCCTGCATTAAGGGACAGTTTTTCTTTTGGAAGCTTGTAGAGAATCGTCATCTTGTGAAAACTTGTACTGCACCCTAATCTCATGATTCTTTGTCATTTGTGTTAAGAAATCCTTTTTTGTCTTTTTGTTGGTCATAAGGCTTATTTCCTGTTTTTACAACATAAATTATAACAGAAATTTGTTGAGCTTAACAGCAAAATGGGTCACAGGAAGTAGAAATGGGTTAAAATAAATGCATGGCATAGTTGCAGTCTCCTCCTGACATCTCTACTCTCAGTTCTTCTACATAGTTACAGTGTGTGGGACCCTGCATTGAATAATAGTTTCATGGATGTATGGATGTTTTTTCAAACCTCTGAGCAGCGCTGAACCTAATGTAATGGGCCTCCTGTATAACATGAACTTTGTGTGTTAAATTCTTCTAATTTGGCTGAAGTTCTGATGCATCTAGCACGCAAGGCTAATATCAGTTAGTATGTACAATTACACTGAAATCAGGAAGAGCCTGGTTTGTGGCTTGGGGTTTTGCACAGGTAGTCTGCATCAGCTATGGTGCTTCCATTTCTGTACATATTTGGTTAATGTGTGAGGCTCAGAGTGACAAGAGATAATACTCTACGTGATACATATGGAAACCTATAAACATATGCACACAACAGCCTGCCTTAAAGTAGCACAAAACACAAGGTTTTAATGATCTGGTAGTAGTTTTTAAGTGAAAATGATACATTTTAAAGGACAGATAGTTCCAATTGTGTATATGAAATCTGAAGACAATATCACAAATATCATATACCCCTTGATTAAATACTTTAAACCTATGCTTGTTGTAACAGGTTTGTGAGACTGTTCTATCTGACAGCTGATTGGTGGTTTTCATAATCTTTTGGTCATTGATGTTGTGACTTTTTGTGGATTTTGTTGTATTCAGTTCATTGTATTACAATACAATCAAAGACATTCCACCTAAATATTCAGTCATGCTTAATCCAGTTCAAAACTTTACTTAGAATCCAGAACATCTGACATAATTCTTAGGGCACATAATAATTTTACATTTCCAGCTGATGGTTAGACTTCAGTGTTTCTGACAATGACTAAGAATGCATTAAGATTGGTAGCATTGCAACCAGAGTAGCACTGTGGTTGGCAGCTGACATGTCACAGATACTCTGCTAGTCTGCGGTATCCCTCTTCTTACCCTTAACTTGTTGTGCAGGCAATGAAGTTGGCAAGGCTCCTGGTGGTTCTTCTACATTTGGTGCGAATGATGCAGACTTTAGGTAAGCACTCCAGGTTCCCTCTGCAGAAGACCTTGGGAAGATTCTCCTTGGGTTGCACTAAGTTCTTTCCTAACTGTTATGTGATGCTCTCAGTGTTTGTGCAGAGCCTTCATTCAAATTGTGTTGTGGAGAGCAGGGTACAGGGGCAGCCATGGGACAGTACTCACCGACCCAAGGCTGGACACACACACACATACACACACAATTTATGGAGACAGAGATCTTTTAAGGGAGTTAGGCCCTGTGCTGGTCAGCATTGACTGCCAGAGATGAGTTTGTCCTGATGGGCCTTTGTTTTGGGTGTTTCTCAGAGACGCCCATGGGATGCAGATCTCAGCCCACCTGTCAGGAGTGCCTGAAAAGCCCACGCTGTGCCTGGTGCAAAGACAAGGTGAGTTATCTCTTTTCTGTCTTAATCGCCAGTACAAGCAAGTGAGCCTCCTATGAACTATTAAGATTTTCATTGCATACTGGAACTGACAGTTTGCTGTGTACATGAAAAATATACTCTTGAATGAACACACCCAGTGTCTTTCATTGTTATAATTGATACTGTCCACTGTGGTGCCCAGCCAAAAGGAGGCCATATCAGGCCAAATGAATGGTAAGCAGTCTATTATATTCAGGATGCTGGGCGATGTCGTTGACTGTTAGATGTTGAAGCAAAGGTTAGTTAGTCAAAATTAGATGCTATAGCACTAACCAGTATCATTGTATAGCCACTATATATGGTCAAAAAGAGCAATAGCTTAATTAACAAAAGAAAGTGCAGCTACATTTAAAGCAGTTTACACTGATGACTACAGATTTAGCTACTGAAAGATTGGTGGGACATTCTGTCTGGAACTCCTATCACTAATCAGCCCTCAGAGCAGGAAGTCTAATACGGAGATATGATAGAGGTGAATTTGCATCAGTCTGATTGTAACAGAGTAGGGTGAAGTCACCAGATGGTTTTGAATTTTGTTTTCCTGTTGTGCTGGTTACAGAAGAGCAATATTTAGTGTAGACACATGTGCCTTTGGATTATTGCAAGCTACCTAAAACGGTGGATGTGTGGAAGATTCTGATGGTTGTTTCCAAACAGTATCAGACTATATTGAATCACTGATGGGGTATATAGAAATACTACCCTCTTTGAAAATGTTGAGTTTAATTGGAAATTATACATATATCCTCCAAGTGAAATGCTTTAGTTACCTCAAAATAAATTTTAAAATGTTGAATAACTTTTTGTGTAAGTATCCCCCAGAACAGCTAACTGTCAATTCCTCCTTTCAGAACTGTTCAAGTGTAGCTAGACTTTGCCAAGCGTGACAGTGAACTGCCCTCGTATCCCTGCATGGAAAATTTAGCAGGCTGAGATCAGTGCTCTAGAACACTCCAGAGCCCACACCTCTGTTTCTTGTCTTTCTCTGTCGCTGCTTTGGCACTATGCATTGGGTCATTGTCATGATGAAAAGTAAACTTCTTTCCAATTTCACTTTTCCAGAAGAGGCACACTTTTCCTGAAGTTTTCCTTAATCTGTATGTGTTTGCCATAATTCAGCTGTTTTTCCTGTTTATTGTTTGGTGTCTGATGTGGATTGCCAGGACAAGATTCCTCTACCATGCTTTAGACCATTGTGTTTGGTCTGTCACCAAAGAACAAAAAGTTCTCTTCGTTTCACGAGACCACAAAATCCTTTTCCACATGATGCAGAATCCCAATAATGTTATTTAATTTGCCTTAAATGAGTTTTAAGGTGTGATTCTTTGAGTAAAGGTTTTTTTCTTGGCATTCCCACTTGAGGACCCAGATCTAAGTGGCTGCTGTGATATTGTAACATGCACAAACAGACCATACTATGGGAAAAAGACAGTGGCCATCAGATTGCTGGTAGTCTCTCTAGATCATTCTCCTCTAGGTTTGCATCTTCATTTTGATGGGATGACCTGATTGGAGTCCTAGTGATGCCCTATACCTTACTCCTTAATGGAAGGCTTACTGGTGTAGAGGTCTTTATTTTGGGCTAATCATAGCTACCTGATCTCAGAAGAAGACTAATTAGCTTCTTGCATTGTCAAGAACAGAAATGGTCAGGAAATAATTAATAGCAACTGTTATTGGCCAGGTGTACCCTAATCCAACTAAGATGTATAAGTTTAGGATTTGAAATAATGTTTTGAGCATTTGCTTTTTGACTTTCACACAAATATTTTTGGTTGCAGTGTATAAATGTAAGCAAATAACAGATAAATAATGAATAATGAATATAGTAATATGATGTAATGTTTCAGTGTCAGATTGTAAATGCATCAAAAGTGACTTAAATTTAAACGGTATGTAGCCACACTGATTGCTGCTACTGCTTTTTGTTTTAAGCCATTTTGGACATTAAACAAACATGTTTTAGAACTTTCTGATGTCTGGAGAGTCCAATGAGCGGAGGTGTGACACTGCAGAAGCTCTCCATATGAGAAGTTGTAGCGATATATTCAATCTGGGCGCAGACATAGAAACCCGCAGGGATGATGACCTCTCCAGTGACTCTGAAAACATAGTTCAGCTACGACCACAGAACCTATACCTAAAACTCAGAATTGGTAAGCTATTTTTCTATTGTTGCTCTCACCAGCTAATACTACAGCTACATGTTATAAGTAAGTTGTTTTTACAGATTCTAAAGTGACTAATACATATAATAATATTGCACATTGAAAGTATTACATAGCTGTTCAATAAAGTAAAATCAATTAAGTTGATTCGGTAGAGTCTTATACGAAGTACCAATACAACTGCAAGGATCTCTTTACAATCAACTTGTGACTTATTTCGTATTTAAGCAAATGCTAAGCAATAGGATCTATGGGGCAAAACTAATATTCAAGTCAACATTAAAATCTTATTTTTGACTTTTTTTTTTATAGAGTTAGGTGGGCCTTGCCCTGCCAGTCCAAAAATTGTGTCTGCATTGTATCTATTTCAGGAGAACCTATGACCTTCAATGTGAAGTTCAAACGAGCAGAAGGCTACCCCATTGACTTGTATTATCTCATGGACTTGTCCTACTCCATGAAAGATGACCTGGAGAAAGTCAAGAATTTGGGCCAGGAGATCCTTGATAATCTGTTACATGTCACGCGTAAGGTCCGGATTGGTGAGTACTTGCAAATGAATGAATTACAGCCATCGAAATATTAGTTTCTGTTAAAAGATCATGATAATTTCTTTAGAAGGTTATATCAACTCTCTGATGTTTAATGAAACACTTCTCTGATTGCTTTTGACCCCCATACCTGCAGGCTTTGGGTCTTTTGTAGACAAGGTATCCATGCCTTACGTCAGCACAGTGAAAGCCAAGATGGAAAATCCCTGCCCCAGTCGCCTTGATACCTGCCAGCCAGCCTTCAGCTTTAAAAACGTGCTGGGACTCACAGAAAATGCCAATGAGTTCAAGAGGAAGGTCAGTGAGCAGAAGATCTCGGGCAACTTGGACTCCCCGGAGGGTGGCCTGGATGCTATGATACAAGCTGCAGTTTGTCAGGTAGGAACAGCTTCTATTTGGTCGCTGAGCTATTATAGCATTTTCCCATAATCCGTATTTCATATAATTAACAGATTATTCCTGACCTCATTTAGGCTATAAATTTACACTCTACAAGTATTCCTCTATATGCATACATCCAATGTTTATTGATCAGCATGAGAATGTAAAAATAGCACAATTACAAAGCAAGCCAAGGCACTTGAACTGTGATGTACTGGTCAGGTAAAGAGCAGCAGACTCTTTGATCTGTTAGATATATTGCTTCCTTCCTGTAGGATCAAATTGGCTGGGGCAACGTGACACGAATCCTGGTTTACACATCTGATGATACATTCCACATGGCTGGAGATGGCAGACTGGCTGGGATTTACCATCCAAATGATGGGAGGTGCCACTTAAATGCAGAAAGCGTGTATGACAAAGGCACAATTTACGTATGTGACTGTCAGTAGATACCCATTTTCGTCCATTCTTCTTATATGCACACCACTTAGCAGTTGACCTGAACTCTGTGGGAATTGTTAGCTACTGCTGCTATTTCATGGCAGTTGCTGTTTTTGTATGGTGTGTTTGTTTAGGACTATCCTTCAGTTGGCCAGCTGTCCAGGGTCCTCTCAGCCAACAACATTCAGCTGATCTTTGCAATCACAGAGCAAAGCATTCCAACCTACAAGGTCAGTGACCCTACTTTTGTTTCTTGCTGGAGCAGTACGCCAGATAAGCTAATTTTTTTTTTCTGTTCATTGGACCCCACCCAGGCGCTAAGCGAGCTAATCCCACAATCGGTAGTTGGAGTTCTTGAGGATGACTCCAGCAATGTAGTTCAGCTTATCTCAGATGCCTATGGGGTAAGTACTGTGAAACAGTCTCAGTCATATCAACACACAGAATTCACAAAGAACGATGTAACACTTAGAGAAAATATTTTAGCAGAAGTTGAAACAGACAAGGTATCCCAGAGATTCAAAGGGAGTAAGTTCCAGAATTTATGAACCATCACACTGAATGACCTACTATCCTTGTAAGGAAGTCTAAACTTGGGGACTATGTGTTGATTAGACCCAGATAACTTAAGGGTACGAGGAGTGTAATGGTGAAGGAGCCCAGAGGGGCTGAGCCTGAATGACCTTGGTTGGCAGTGAGAAGCACTTTGCACTGAATGTGGAATGAAACTTGCAACCATGCCAAAGCATTAGGGAGAGGGCTTACAGAAAGAGGTAAAATGTGGCAACATTAACCCACATTTAAGGAGTAGGTGTAGGATCAGGGACCAGTAACTGTAGTAATGACAGAGGACTTCAGGCCAGAACAGCATAGAGGTAGAAACCCCCAAAATCCAGCAGTAGACATGATAATTTACCTGTGCCTGCAGGTGATTACAATGGACAGTCACTCCAATATCTTATAGATTAGAACGATAAACCAATGGTGTTAGTTTACAGACTGAGAAATGAAAGAAAACGGACTCAGCGTAGAGTAATGTGAATGGTATACTCACACCACAATGAGAAGAGGAAATGGCACAGAGAAAGCAAATTTCTGTTATGTCCAGCTTATGCTCTGTGTCATGTCGGGCATAGATGGCGGTCCACAATGTGGCTTACAGACAAAGGGAATTTGCTGGCAATTTACTTAAAGCTGTCATCTATAATGCATTATAAATATCTTCATAATGCATTATAATGGTTGGTATAAGAGTTAATAAAGCATTACAGCATCTTCTATTGACAGTCATAAGGCATTATAGTGTTGATTATAATACTTCATAAGCTCCAGTGAAGCTCTCATCTATAATGTACTATTGATACCTTCATAATGCATTATAATGGTCAGCATAAGAATGATGCTTTGTACTGCATTATAGATGAGAGTTTTATAAAACATTCCTAATGTATGGCTATAATGTTTTAATCCCCTTTTATAAATATTTATAGCCATGTTTATACCGCTTCATGAATGCATTATAATGTGTTTTGAATGTGTGCATAACATACATGGCATTCATAGAAAGTGTTACCAGGAACTTTGTTACAAACTGAACTCAAACAACTTGGAAACACTCAGAAACAAAACAGACAATGAGGGGTCCAAACGAAAGCAAGTAAGTAACACCAAACTAACAAAGTCTTGAACCAAACACAAGGAAACATGGAGGAATTATACTGACTAAGAACAAGCTTTTCACCAGGGAACAACTAATAGCAAACATACTCACAAACATACGGTAGCCGAAAAGAGAACTGAGAACAGGCAGGGATTTATATACACAAGTAACAAGGTCTAGACGAGGGACAGTTGCGGGTCATTAATGATTTTTCAAGCACTAGGGACTAGGAGATACAAATACATAGGTGAGACAAAGTATACAGGGCATGCATACAAACTGGGCACAAACAAGGCAAATACAGGTGAGGGTAGACCAGAGTAGATAAACACAAGAAACTTGAATAACAGGAAGTACAAGAGATAGAATTCTGAGGCACAAATATCAAAACTGTCCAGAGTTGTTGAGGGTGGCCTCTGACCAACTCTGAGCTAACAGCAGTTTGAGATGTACGGCTCTCAGCTGGATGCTCAGCCCATTTAGCCACACAGTGGTCTAGGGAACAAAAGAAACTGTGAGGACTATGACTGGGGCAAGACCTAAGAGAACACAAGAAGCAGAATGGGATGATCAGCAACACCCACTGACCAAACGTGGAACTATAACAGACATCGACACTGGGAGAATATCAAGACACGGACTAGACTAAGCACACTATGAAAGACCAGCAATACATACTGGTCAACAGGGGAGAGAAGGGAACTTAAAGAAATGAAGGACAGACCACAACAAAGCAGGGAAAGATATTGACACTCTCCATTACAGTTTCATCTTCTAGCGACAGGTTCTAGATCTATGGGAAATTAGAATGAGCATAACTGGGATCACCAGGGCCAGTCCAATTGATTGAGCAGTTGAGTGAATGTTAGTTGAGAATGTTAAAATTTCAGTTATGATAAAGTAAAATTCCTTGGAATACCCATAGCTGAATTAAGGACTATCTATATTACTGAAATGTTGAGAAAAATGTTGTTTTTTATATCTTGATTCAAAAATATGTTCTTCATTTCCATTAATGAATGAGTTTAGTTTTTTAGCCCTTGAACAAGGGACTAATTAACAATTAATATGGTTTATGAAAATGCGCATATGAAAGCGTAAAATTAATATTTAAATGAATTATCAGGTTTCTATGCAGCTAAAATTTTCAGATTCTCTGGGTGCCTGAGGTCACACTATGATGTTGACAGGTGTGCTTAGTTACTTTAATGGGTTCTTTTGTTTCTGAGCCAGGCATTTCTCTTATTCTAAAACCAATTCACAATGCTGTTCCCTGTTGTTTTCAACAGTGTAAGATAAGATTGCAATAAGAAAGATAATTTGTGCAATAAGTTGTGCAGGTTCCGAACCAGACAGTGATACAGTTGGTCAGAACACTTTCAATGATGCCCCTATAGAAGGCAGTGAGGGCCGGGATGGGTAGATGTAAATAAAGCTGCCTTAAAGCTGTTAATCATCTCAGGACCTCCGCACACCTAGCTGCCGCTATACGTTTTTCAAAAACTTGCAGCAAATAAGGATGTATCGACAATGTCTGGAAATGACATGCATCATGTTCACCTTTGAGGGATGTGAATTCAATAGCCCTGCTGTGTTACCACTTCAGCTTAACTTTCTGTGGTTCCCTGCAGCTTCCTGTCCTGTTGTGCTTTCATTCTTATCTCATACACTTCTCAGAACGGAAGCAGTCTAGCACGTAACTGGCTGATTCTCACGCTTTACCGTCTGTGCCAGGAGGAACAAGTGGTTAACAACCAGAAGTCTTTATGAAATATTTATCTGACATTTTCTACTGGTCTTTCAGTACTGCAGTAGAATGTTCTTCTTGACTGAAATTGCTGCTTTTCATGAATAATCTCTAGTTTTGTAAATCTCAAGGAACACTCAACGAAAAGCTGCCAGATCACAGGCCATGCTGGGAATCCTTTTTCCAAGGTGTTATTTTCGGCAGGTCCTGCTAATAACTTCTATACTGCTTTATTGCTTGCTGCTGTACTTGACTGCACTGATTTAAGCAAAATTTGGAATAAAGTATAAAATAAGCAGTAATGTCTCTGATATGTGTGGTCCATTGGGCTTCCACAGAACCTGTCCTCTACTATCCTTCTGGAGCACCAGCAAGCTCCTCAGGGCCTGGATATCTCATTCAGATCTCACTGCAGCCAGGGAGAGCACAGCGAATGGGAGAGGACGGGAAGATGCAACAACGTGAAAATCCAGCAGCAGGTAGGAGGAGGGGCTGTCGGAGGGTCGGAGGAGTCTGAGAGCGCGTGTGGGTGGGAGCGCTGATGGAAACACTGCTGTCTTTCCCCAGGTGAGCTTCACTGCCAGACTGACTGCATCGAAATGCCTGTCAAAGGAAGAAACCTTCTTCATAAAGGTGCAGGGGCTTCGCGAGGAGCTGAAGGTCACTGTGGAAACGCTGTGTGACTGCGATTGTAAAGACTGGGAGCACAATTCCACCCACTGCAATGGCAACGGGACACTGTATTGCGGCATGTGCAGGCAAGTCTGCAGCCAGATATCGATGAGGATAATAATGCATAAAGCTACAGAAATGCGTACTGCATAACATAAATTACTATTATTTATTCTTTTTTAATCTAATCATTTGATTTAAACCAAACATTTGGTAGCTGCAATACGAAGGAAAAACATTTATTATCATTAAGGCAAGGCAATTATTTCCAGATTATAGATGATGTTCTAGATTTTACTACCAGTAACCAGTGTTGGAAATATTAGTACCAAATATTAGCATTCATCATCGCTAACGTGAAATGTGTGTTCTGTTGTAGCTGAAGTCTAGGTTTTAAATCAACCTGACATATGCATTTTCAGCTCTACCTGAAGTCAACATTTTAGTAGAGATTTTGGAAAGTTAGTATTACTGGGGTGCTTACAGAGTAATGTTGTGCTCTCTGATGGTCCAGCTGTTACGAGAAACACTTGGGTCATAAATGCGAATGCCAACGGCAGCAGGACATGGACACAGTGTCTGAAATACAGGCTCAGTGCCGGCAAAACAACAGCTCGCAGCCATGCAGTGGGCAGGGCACCTGCGAGTGCGGCAAGTGCCAGTGCAGGAGCCCCTACCGGGGTGAATTCTGCCAGTGTGATGACACCAGCTGTGAACGGTTCAACGGCATGATCTGTGGTGGTGAGCAAGGGTGGGTTTTGGGGACCGAAGCCTTCAAACCTCCTCAGACTAAAACTGACATTAAAAAAATGAGTGCCAGCACTTTGAACACACTTATTATCAAGTTATTACTGTGTGGCGGCTGCATATATATATATATATATATATATATAGTGTGTGTGTATACAGTTGTGTTTATAATAATAGCAATGTTTAAAAACGTGAATAAAGCTCAAAATCATTATAACTTATTTCCATATATGCAAAAGCGTTGGAAACACTGCAGATTCTATTCCAATTGAAAACATGAACAATTTATCAAATTTGTGTTATTCCTTTACAGAAAGTGAAAAGGGAATATTAGGCTATTAAAAAAAATAGCAATATCTGCATTCTTCTTTACAAACTCAAACATTCACTGTATAAACTGAAAAATGTTTCAAGATTTTGCTTTTCTTTGAATCACTGAACTAATATTTAATTGTTTAACTACTGTTTCTGAGAACTGCTGCACATCTGAGTTGAATGGTTGAGTTGATCAACTTCTGGCCCCTGTGAACAGGTATTCCAGCCCAGGATGATTGAACAACATTCCACAATTCTTCTGCATTTCTTGGTTTTGCCTCAGAAAGAGAATTTTTGATGTCATCTTACAACTTTTCTATTGGATTATGGTCCAGGGATTGGGCTGGCCACTCCATAACATCAATCTTGTTGGTCTTTTAAGGGCATTTCACTTTTCAAGGGCATTTCCTCTTCCGCATAAGACAACATGACCTCTTCAAGTATTTTGAGGTATTCAAACTGATCCATGATCCCTGGTATGCAAAAAAATAGGCCCAACACCACAGTATGAGAAACATCCCCGTATAATGATGGTGCTTCACTGTTTTCACAGTGTACTGTGGCTTGTTTGGGGTCATCTGACAAACTGTCTGAGGCCCCTAACCCAAAAAAACACTTGCTTTCTTCAGTCCACAATATGTTGCGCCATTTCTCTTTAGGCCAGTCAATGTGTTCTTTGGCATATTGTAACCTCTTCAGCATGTCTCTTTTTGTAACAATGGGACTTTGCAGGGGCTTCTTGCCGACAGCTTGGCTTCACATAGGTGTCTTTTAATTGTAACAGTACCAACATGTAACTTTAGATGACCTTTGATCTTCCTGGAGCTGATCATTGGCTGAGTCTTTGCCATTTTAGCTATTCTTCGATCCATTTGAATAGTAGTTTTCCATTTTCTTCCATGTCCTTCAGGTTTTGGTTGCAATTTTAAAGCATTTGTGATCATTTTCTGCACTTCTTTATATGCTTTCCCCTCTCCAACTTCTTTATCAAAGTACGCTGTTTTTCTGAACAATGTCTGGAACAACCCATTTTACTTAGATTTTCAGAGAGAAATGTAATATAACCAGCATGTACAACATTTGCTGCCTTCCTTCCTTAAATAAGGGCCGTAATTGACACCTGTTTTTTCACAGAATGAATGTCCTCACTAACGGAACTCCACACTGCTGTTATTTTGAACATGCCCCTTTCAATTACTCGGAATCAGCAGCATGCATGTCATGACTGTTGGGTCTGTTGGTTTTCTATTACTCCGCTACACCTACTAGTAAATTATTTGCCATGTGAAGTATAATTTCTACCAAAAACGGTGATTGATCAGGTTAATGATGTCGGATTGCTATTATTTTGAACACAACTGTATATATGCAAGCAGTATGATTTACGAACAAGAACAGTGAAATGAGGGGTTCTAAGAGGGCAAGAACAGTAAATTTAATAACATTTTTAAACTTTCTCTGGTTGTGATGGAAATTAAAGCTTTAAAGTGAGTATAAAGAAGTCAATAACACTTTTTAATTTGTTCAAATATAATCATTTGGATTGTGCACGTTGCCCAGTGGCAATCTTATTAAACTGTGATGCTGGTGTGCAGGGCCGGCCCAATCCTTTGAGGCCCCAAGCAAAATTTGATCAATTCTGTCATTATCATCCTTCCCATTCTAATGGGTTGATCAGATGGGGTGCCCCCTGTTGTCCACTGGGCCCTAAGTGGCCATATGGTTGGCTTATGCCTTGGTCCAGCCCTGTCGGCTTGTTATAGTGCTGCTTCATAAGTTTATACCAAGCAAAGTTTTCTGTGTATCCAAGGTAACCGGGGTACCTGTAATTGTGGAAACTGTCAATGTAAAGTTGGCTTCAATGGCACGGCCTGCGAGTGCGAGACCCAAACTGACAAGTGCAGTAAAGGATCAACCACCTGCAACAACCATGGCACATGCGAATGTAACCGCTGTAAATGTTACCCTGGCTTCTTCCGGGACCAATGCACGGAGCTGTCATCACCCTGCCAAACATATAAGTAAGTTTCAATCTTAAGATCTTGCACAGAAACCTATGCTATCATGACAAGGTCTTGTTCAAGGGACCACATGTAAGTAAACTCAGAATACAGCCTGGTGTACTCACTTGACGCATTTGAAGGGTGAGCCTGGGTTGCGCCATCTTCCCATTGTAATGCAAGGAGTCCACATTGGGTTTAGCTTTATTCTTTTTCCTTGTGTCTCATTGCTTTATATTGGTGAATGGCCAAAAGTTTCACTTCTACCCTCACATTACAGGAACTGTGTGACGTGCACAGTGTTACAAGAGGAAAAGCAAGGTCCAGAGGCAAACTGCACTGAAGCCTGTGGTTCAATCAAGCCTTTCCGCATCTCGGGCTCCCAGCAGTTTGACTGCCAAATGGAGGGAATCACCTTTGAAGTCCAAATGAACCAAGAAAATGGAGTCATCAAAATAGCCTATGCTGACCCCCTTGGTGAGTCACCAAAACTTTATGCCTGCTGAGTATGAGCCCTTCACTAGATCATAGCTACCAGTTCAATCGCCCCACACTTCCCTACAGGTACCATTGACAAGACATCCGTGGCCGTTGGTACTGCTGTGTCCGCAGTGATTCTCATCGGCATTTTGATCATTATCGTTTACCGTATGCTGCTGGAGATGTACGACCGGAGGGAATATCGCAAGTTCGAACTCGAACAGCAGAAAGTGCAGTGGAAAAGTGTAAGTGTCACCCTTCAGGATGAGACTAAGCTGCATGAAAATGTTAAGTCCATTATGTTGCCCTATAGTCCACACTAGTTATTTTGATGTTCATATTTAAGTCCATACAGTGTCTTCCCCCATTTTTGTGAGCTGGGTATTTTTCTTACAGCATCTCAGGTTCTAGTGCTTGCTTAATGGTAGAGCTGCGCGATATCACATTGCGATGTTCTCGTGATTATATGGCGCATGCACAATAATCACCACGGCTTTAGATAACGGGTGAAACATTTAGCCGGACACCAGCTTTTCAGTAGTATATGGACGTTTACTTGCACCCACAATTTGGTAAGCAGATTAGTAGTATGCCTAAAATATTAGTAATCTGTGTAAATTCGGCATATCGTAATGTTTAATAAACGTGTGGGAATTTAAACTGTAAAAAGTATTGCCACAGCACAAACACTACTATCTACCAAAGCAGTAGTATGTGGCGTGCTCTGCTAACCGAATTTAATAAACACAAGGATACCCAAATTTATGCAAATTATTAACTTTTGGGTGTCACAACATGCATCTCATTAATATTTTAGGAGTACTACTAATCTGCTTACCAAATTGTGAGCATAAGTAAACATCCGTATACTACCGAAAAGCTGGTGTCTGGCCAAATGTGTCACCCGTCTAAAGCCCTGGTGAGTACTGAGCATGTGCCATATAATCGCGAGTAGATGTGATATCGCGCAGCTCTACTTAAAGGTACAACAGCAAATTTCCCAAGGACCTGAATGTGGCAATCATCAGATTATAAGCGCTTGTACCTACCTGCTGAGTTACCTGCTATCAAATCCAATAGCCTGCGTAGCGTTAAGTAATGTGCAACTGCATCATTTGCAAATTACATTTTATATTATCTTACACTGGGAGATTTTAGAAAGAGCTACACAGAGAACCTTAAAATTATCCTGCCAGTGTGCATAAAGTATTTTAAATTCATATTTGCCATCAGGCGAATTTGTTTCTTGCAGAGAGTATGCAAATTCTGTAAACTTGGGCAGGTTTTCCATCTTGCCTAACATCCTGTTCTCCCCTACAGTCTCAGAACCCACTTTTCCAGGGTGCTACCACTGTAACCATGAACCCGATGCATGTTGAAGATTGACCCAAAGCTGACAGGAAGAAGACGACATTCACTTCTATACTTTCTCATTGTCCTGTTCTGTAACTCTTTACTGTTGTCCTAAATTCTAGCTGCACTGCCCTAGAAGTTCCACAATAATGTCACTATGAATAATGTCCACTAACTAAAGATCCATTGTTTCTGACTCATCAAGATTACAGTTTCACACTCTTCCTGACTGTGATGTTAATGCATTCAAAAGAAAGATAAGAATTTTATTGATTCTTGGGGGATTTTTTTTCTTCCAAAAAAAAAACTTCCAGCACAATACTCCCCCTCAAAGAAGTAAATAATTAAAAAATTAAATTAAATGTATAATACATTGTTGCTGATGCAAGTGTGAATAAACATGGAAGGTGCAGGTGTAACAACATCAAGATGGGTCAGAGAGTTTGGTAAGTCTCCTTCAGCACCTGAAGATAAGCCATAATCAGGGCTGAACAGACGCGTTAAAAACATGTTAGCATGCCGGAGGGGTTCACAGCTAATTCTGGGGTGACTGTGCCAAGATGGGGATTTATCTAAAAATAATATAATAAAATGTAGAAATACAGAATCAATAATAATTATTACAGAGAATGTGTCATGGGCAACAACTTCAGCTACAACAGATGAATACAATAGGAACAATGCTCACATAAAAGAAGGTGGTGTAAATTACTTGATAATAGTTTAGCATATGGTTCATTTATATGCTATTTACTATAATTTAATGGAGTAATTTATTAATGTTGCAATCACTGGTTATCAGATGGTGCCTATTAGGATAACAGCATTTGAGATCTGTTTCTTGAATTGTCCTGCATTTGATTTGCTGTGAATGATTGTTCTTTTGTTTGTTTGGAGCTAATAAGATTTACCTATAACAAATATGTGTATCCTTTTAAGTATTTTGAGGAAATTTATTTATTTATTTATATTTAATATATGAAAACTATATGTGGCCTGTTAGCCTCAAATCTCCAGAGTTGTGGGTTCGAATCCCCTTGTGTATGGGTATATTTTGGCCATTTTTCCCCGTTGTGTGTGATTCCTCCAGGTGCTCCAGTATCCTCCTGCAGTCCAAAGACATACAGTTATCCTAAATGGCATCTCTAAATTAGCCATAGTTCATGTAACAATTCTTACATGAAACAAACAGTCCTGCAATTGGATGGCATTCTATTCAGGGTGTTCCTGCCTTGTGCTCTGTGTTTCCTGACCCTAACCCCAACCAGAACAAGTGGTGGAAGATGGAAGGATGGGTTGGTTGTGAAAGCAACATTGTTTTCATATTTTTCTCTCCATTATTAACAAAACATCTCCCATTGGAGAAAACTGTCAAATTTTATGAGCATCATTTTACTGGGTGTGCAGGGAGCAGCACAACTGCACCCCCTACTGATCAAATGAAAATGACATAACGTTATATTTTAAAATGTGGCTTGTTAGTCATATCATTGTGTAATAATAATTGTAAATGTATTTACGGTTTCTTTTAACAAATTTACATTTAGCCTGTAATGAACGACTACTACCACAATCTTTCTCTTAGAAATACTACAGGACCAGTTTTACCATGTAGTTAAACACAGACCACTGTAAAAAGCTGATACATTATACCACTTAATGTTATATTCACAAAAAAATTAACAGTATGCTGTCATTTTGTGAGCCATTTCACATCAGATTCACATTTGCACTGGAAACAATGTGTCAGCAACTTTAACAGAAAAATAATTTGGGTGAGCCTCTATAACAAATAAATGTTCTGATATATCCATCCATCCATTATCTCCCGCTTGATCTGAGGTCGGGTCGCGGGGGCAGCTGTCTCAGCAGGGAAACCCAGACTTCCCTCTCTCCGGCCACTTCATCCAGCTCCTCTGGAGGAATCCCGCGGCGTTCCCAGGCCAGCCGAGAGACATAGTCCCTCCAGCGTGTCCTGGGTCTTCCCCGGGGCCTCCTCCCAGTTGGA
>JAAGVU020000084.1:553166-569948 GCA_011763525.2 Mormyrus iriodes | reverse complement strand
TCGGGCAACTTAGCTCCTGGGATCATTGGAACACGCAAACCCCTCCACCACGATAAGGTGTCGGCTCCAGGAGAGGGTTCTGATATATAACCTTTATATTTTATATGCAGTCATTTGAAATAGAAAGTACGCCCTCTTTCAGTTCTACGATTGTATCAAGACATAAAAAAATCATCTGGTCCTTAGCAGGTTTTAAAATTAGGTACCTACTACCGCAGCTGAACAACAAGAAGGCAGATTTCACCATGTCATTATTTATTCGACAAAAACTAAACCAAAATGCAGAAGCAGTGTGTGAAAAATGTACCCCCTGGGGCTTCCATAGGAATTAAGGCCTTATCCACATATACACGTGTATTTTTAACAACAGCTTTTTCTAAGCGTTTTGGCCTTTTTGTCCACACGCAAATGGTGTTTTAAGTCAATGAAAACAGATCTTTGGTAAAACACAGTCCAGGGTGAAGATATTTAGAAACTATTTTCACTGTCAAAGTGTAGACAGGGATAATGGAGTTTTTGTCTTATAAAATCAGTTTGCACTGTTCTCTACTTTGTTTGACGTCAGAGTTTTGGCCGTTCTTTGTTACCATTAGCTATTTCTAGCCTAGCAGAACTGGTAATAAGGCTTCCGATTGGCCAACATGGCTTTACGGTTGGAGTTACATTGCCGTCTCTTGGTTTGGCCTGTTCTTGACAGCGCGTTTTAATGTGGACGGATTATTTTAAAGCCTGGTAAGGACTACATGTTTTTTTGTGGGAGGACATGCAAAGTCCCCCAGAGATGCAAATCCCTGTCTCACAGGTGCTGCTAAATACTGCACCACCACTACATGGCATTAATCAGATTTTAAAAATCGAAAACAAAACCAAAAAAAAAAAAAAAAAATCATGTCAAGTGTGGATGAACAGGGATACTCCAGGCAAAATTTTTAAAGACCTACATTTGATCTATTTTAACATGGATCTAAGTTCACTTCACCTTAACGGTTGGCGTTCACACAGTTCACAGCAGCAGACTGGGTTGCATCGACAGCTAGCTAGCTAGTTAACTAAACTTTGCTAGCCAGAGAAGTGTGCTAAATCACATTAACATAAGCTAGCGATAAATGTTTTTTCAGCATGAAATAACTATCTTTATCTAAGTTTTATTCACCAGACAGCATCCTTCTACGATTGTGCTTGTCTGCCGCCTATCTATCCCGGCCACCTGCTGACCTCCCAAATGGCTAGTGTACCAACCTAACCATTCGGGGGTGTGCTCTAATAAATAAATATTAGAATGTTTACTACTACTACGTTTACGCGCGTTTAGTTTACACATATATTACAATAGCACTTTAATAAAATGAAAAAATAAACATTAATTACGGTGAAAGAATGTTCAGATAATAATATCGTGCTAACATTGACAGAGCCTTTGTTAAAATGTAGAACGTGGAAAAAATGTTCCATTAATGCCACAGTTATAAGAACGTGCTCTGCCAGCTTGAGATGACCTTTTCATAACAGGCGAAAGTTCTAGAAACGTTCCTTGTTAGCTAGTTGAGTGGCAATGGAAAATGGATCGATTAAATGTCAGGGTCAAGTAGCATGCGATGGTTATCACGCAATCCTAACCTTTTTTGTGAGAGTATAAATGTTATTTAACTAAAATGTTTGCACATTAATATCATGATTAACGTTTTCAGAGAATCTGATCGTGTCAAAATAAAAAAAACTACAAGAACCACAAATTCACGCCCTGGCCGCGTCGCACAAGTGACGTCAAACATACACATGTTGTGATTGGATAGATCTCAATTTTAAACCAATTGAGCGGCCTCGTAGTCTTGAATGGTTGACATTACCGGCTATGTGTATTGGATTATTTATCCCACTTAGGTAGTATTTCATTTATTTTAGAATAACTGCCTCTTAATTTCGATTAATTTTCATGAGCTTTTGTGTATTAAGTGGTAAGTTTGTAAGGTGATGTTGGTAGATTAGAAGCTTCCATAATATTCCAAAAATCGCTTTTCGGCGGTGAATTCGTGTTCTAGGAAATGCTTTTATAGCAATGTCGGTGTGGAGCACCTAACCTGAGACGCAGATTGGATTTGTTTTGAACGGCTTAACACTCGTACGTCGCGTTTCCTGGGGATTAGAAAATGAAGTTACAGAAAGTGGACGAGTACATCAAGTGGACGGTCGACCCCACAAGTACTGCCACGCTTTCTCAGGAGCTTCAGGTATGTTTGCCTGGAACAACTGAACAACCCCCGCCCGGGTGTGATAGTGCTACATTTGTCCCTTTTCATTGCCGTAGTCTGGTGTGAACGTGAATATAAACTTGTCAGTGGCTGTGATACTTGTGCCTTCCTCTTAGGACTACATGAAGAAGGGCCCTGGGGTGGAGTGCAGGACATTGTGTGATCGAATCATCAGGGCCTGCAACCACCAGCTGGGAACTGGAGCTGTGGAAACTAACCATCTTACTGAGCTGGTGTCACTGGTTCAACTGGCACTCATCAGCTATGAGAGTATAAGCAACCCTGGGATACAGAGTAGCCCTCTCTACATGGAAAAAATCCTCTTTCACATCATGAAGAAGCTGGCCACTCAGGGAGCCTACCAGCCATGTCAGCGCCTGGGAGACCTGCTGTATAAGAGACTGGTCCTAGTTACTCCTCTCGCTCAGGTAAAGGAAAAAGTTTTAATATTTTAAAAGCATTCCTCCTGTTTTAATCTTAATATGGTATGTCTTATTTTTCACTGGCTGTTTTTGTTACTAAGGAAACCAATTTTTCCCCTCCTTTCTCTAAATGATCCTAGACTGAAGACTATCAGGTACTGGTGCGCAGCTGTTTCGCTGTACTCTGGAATGGGGCAGCGGGAATACAGGCTGATCTGCCGCAGTTCCCCCGGGGAAAACTCAGCGGTCGCCTGCAAGCTCTGTGCTTTCTGGCATTGCTGGACAGGGTGCCTGCCACATCCCCTGTCACCTCAAAAGTCCCTGGGTATGCCGAGGATGCTTTTGGCGAGTTTGGGAAGGCCTGTAGGACGCTGACTAAGGATGATGCTTCCTTCTTGGTTTGGGAGAGCCAGCGCTTCCTTTGTGACTTGCTGGGAGCAGGTGCCACTGGCCCTGGTCTCTGTGGCTGTCTTTCGCTGGTCATGTTGCATGCCTGCAGGCTCCTCTGCAAGGCAAGTCTCTGGGGCCAAGCTTCAGAACTCGTCAAGGGAGCTGCCGTGTGGCTGAAGGAGACCCCTGACCCCTTTCAACACTTTGCTGGGTGGGCTATGGATGTTCACTGCCTGCTTGCATCTGGTGAAGACTGTGCTACGACCCTCACTGAGTGTGCTCGTGCCGTCCGATGCCTTCCTGATTCTTTCAGTGACCAGGAACGCCATCTCTTCTTGCAAGCCAGCCAGCTGGTTGCCTGTGCCTTTGAGACGAATCCGAACAAGGTGCTTCAAGGGACAACCCTCCTGGCTTTGTTCTCCTTCTTTGAAGAATACCAGGAGCTCCTGCACAAGCACATTTGCAAGGTATTGGCCCAATCAGTTTTCCATCATGGTTGTAAAAGATTGTAACATTACAGCTTTTGTAGTGTACAGTGCTTGAGAACTTAGCATCTAGAGGCCAGATGCTGTTTGGTATAGTGGCGGTAGGTTGCCTATTAATTGGTCATGTCTTTATCTCAGGCTAAGACTATACAGCCAGAGCAGAAACTCGTCCTCCATCAAACTTTATGCAGCACCATGTGCCAAGGGTTTATGAGTACCTACAGCAGCCTGGTGGCCTCGCAGGTATAGGTCTTGATTTTTCCTGGAGAATATGTCCTGTTTCTTACTGCTGGTAGGATAGTGTATGTCCCTTACAAAGCACTGTACTCCGTTTCAGCTGGAGGACAATCAGACTCTGGAAAGAGTCCTGCTGTATTGCAAGGCCACAGCTGGGCAAATGATGAGTGAGTCACAGAAGCTGCCTTCTGACAATGTCTTCATCAAGGCTGGTAATGCACATTTCTATTTTTCCTCTATATGTTGTACCATATCCAGTTTCTCCCTGACATTTAAACCTTATAAGGCTAAGCGACACTATCACTCCAGACCTGCCCCTCTCTTCCTACAGCATCTGCTATCAACAGCTTGGTTTATGCACTGTACAACCACAAACACTATGACCAGGCCTTCTCCCTAGTGGAGATTCTGTGCCATGAGCTTGTCAAGAAAGATCACTCAGTGATGCCTGTGGATAAGGTGAGCTTATGTCCCCTGCAGGACCGAACTTGCATATACCATTGTGTTCTGACATCAGAGGTGTTTGATGGTAATTGGTGGTGGATGTTTTTCTGTATCGATGACTGTCTTGAGGTGACCCCAAGCATGGGTATGATTTGAGAATTGTACAGTGTTTTACAGCTAATCAGAATTAATTTAAGATGGGGTGCAGCTCGCCTCTAACTCCAAACTCCGTACCCCTGTGCAGCTGAACCGGGCCTTCCTGCTGGCCGTCCAAAGCTCCAGGAGAGGTGGTCACTTGGACCGTGCTTTGGACTGGGTAGTGTTCTGGCTGCGAGCGCTGGGTGACCAAATCACAAAGCACATGGCAGAGCCGGTGTCTCTCTGGGTCAAAATCAAGGCAGATGCTGCTCGAGGAGGACAGGCTGACACGCGGCTCAGGTTGTACAGCCAAGCTGAAAGGTTTTGTCTGTGGGTCCTGCTGTTAATCTCATCAAAGCTGCTTGTGTGACATTGTAGCCCTCAACTCAATCAAGCAATTGTCATACTTGCCATATTTTAACATTATTCATTTTCTTAAATCTTGCCGAGTATCATTGTAGATGCTGATTACTATCACAAAGGGTATCACTATCAGACTTGGAAAAGCCAGTCTGATTTGTAATCAGTGTTCCAGTGAGAGAGCTAAGAGAACTGAACTAACATCCTGTACTTCACAATAGTCAATTGTAATATATTCATCTAATACTAAACAAGATCATGTGACTGGTCTTTAAGCACAACGGTAGTGAGGTGGACATCCAATGGAATTCTTCTGTCGTCACATGTCAGGACGCTCCGTGATGGCTTTGGGCCACACGTCCCAGAGGAGGAGATAATGCTACAGCTGTTGGAGGAAGAGCTCCATGCCTACAGGGAGGTGGTGGGTGACACTGCTCAGGAGCGATACAACACGCTGTGTGACCTGCTGGACATCTGTCATGAGGACAGTGATCACACACACCGTCGTGCTGTGTACCTGTATGAAATGGCCCAGGTGGTCTGCTTCCAGGACTTCAGTGAGCAGACTGACTGGTGAGTAGAATGTCCAGAGGCATTTGTATTTTATGGTTGTGAAGCTAATCAGCACTTTGTAAAAGGATCACACCAGGTCTTCCTGTATTTTTGTGCGTGAGGATCATAAGAGGTTTGTTCTTGCTGTTCAGCTCAGCAGTAGACTTCACCCTAGAGTCCCTAAGGCTGCTGGATGAGGAGCCAGAGACTGCAGAGAATGCTGATTGCCTCAGAGATGACAAGGCCCAGGCCTCACTGTGGCTCTACATCTGCACCCTGGAGAAGAACCTCCATGAAGTAAGCGACACCTCAGAGTGTGTTCTTATAGGTTTAATAGCAGTCTTTGGAGATGTCTGAGCCTTTGTCATCTTGTAGGCTATGGAGGTGGACAAGAGGCTGTGTGAGGCTCGGGAACAGCAAAATCACTGTCTGGAGCCAGTGGGGACCAATGACATGGACTATGAAGACAAGCAGAAGCAGCAGGAGAGCCAACTGATCTACGAGGGCCTGCGCTTCAACCTGATGGCTGAAAGCAGTATGTTGTAATCATGGACTTGGTTCCTTTCTTCCTTTATGGAAAAGTGTCTTGGAGTTGAGTTCTGCCATAACCAAAAAGATGACGTCATGTTTGTCACACCATCTTTCCTTGTCACAACTGAGATGGAGAAGGTGACTTGTTTCTTGGTTTTTCTCCATTCCTGCTGGTTCCTTAGATCTACATTTGAAGTAAATATCACAGCATATGCATCAGTTTTCACACATCTTTTTGGTGTCATTTTGGAGGCATCTGTACCAGATACTCTTTCCCCAAGCTTAATGTGACCCCCCCATATCTCAGAACAGTGCCAGCCTCTGGATTTGGCTTTGGAGCTTTGGAAGAGCCTTTTAAGGAGGAAGATGGAGCCAGCAGTCCGTTCTATCAAGCAAACGGTCTTCTCTGTTGTTCTCATGGCTGCCCTCTATAAGCTCAATGGCAAGGTTTGGTCCTGGCTTTGGTTTAATAGCTATATGCTAATCCTTCAGTGTGGGGCCACTTTCATCGTTCATCTGAATGTTTCTCTCCTATTCTAGCTCCTGAGGGCCCTGGAAAGTCACCAGCTTGCTGCCGGTCTAGCACGTAGAACTGGAGACTCCATTAGCTGTGCTAGCTCTCTGTGTCACTCAGCCAGGCTGCTGCTGGAGCTTGGTGCCCCTGAGCTGGCAGAGGTAATCCCGCCCCCTAATCTCACTCTTTGATTTGACTGGAATGTTGCCTTGCAATTAGGGGTGTTCATGATTCACCTTTTAACCGATTTTAATGCTATCAGTTAAACTGTGTGTGTGTGTGTGTGTGTGTGTGTGTGTGTGTGTGTGTGTGTGTGTGTGTGTGTGTGTGTGTGTGTGTTTTTTAAAAAGTTGTAAACGTATAGAACGTAGAGGGTAAAAAAATGTATGCTTGGAAACGTAGCTTATCAACTCATGAGGGTGTGTTGGCACATGCAACTAACTACAGGTGCCTACAGGCTACAGTCATATTTGTAGTCAGGGAGGAAAAAATGAAACAAGCCAAAAGAAAGTGTTTGGGATCATTTCACCCGAAAGGATGACGAGGTTATATGTAAGCTATGTTGTGCAGTGTTGTAATATGGCAGTAGTACATCCACAATGCAGTGCCACTTGCGAAGTAAGTATCCATACACTGTGTGATGGAATACAACAGACTCTGCCCTCCATGCTAGTCGGGAGAAGCTTAAATGTACCCAATAGCAGAGCTGGTTTTTGTTACAGCACTCTCCACGCTATATATTAGAAAATGTGCAGGCTACTTGCAGTTCATTTGAATTTTACAATATTTTCCTACATGGGAGATGTGGGCTGTGCTGGACCTGCTAGTTAAGAGCACTTGGCGCTGGAGCATTAAGTCCTTGGTTCATTTTGTAAATGTATTGTTCATTACAAAGTCTGGCAACTAGTTGATTTACATAAGTCATAAAGTGTTTGCACTTGCATCCATTCTTAATGGTACTTTTTTCTTATCAGTTAATAGTCAATAGGACAATTTGTCGACTATTGGTGACAAAAAAATCCAAAATGGACATCCCTAGTTAATATCAAAATATCCATAAATTGGATATTTTGGACTGACAGCTAGTGGCTTATTACTTGAGGGCTTTGAATTGACCTTGGTACTTAAGCTTTATTTCATTAACGTGCAGCTGTAGAATTGGGTAAAGAGTGCTCTGGGAAACATTAACTGTACAATGATGTGTTGGGGGTGGAGTTGATGGGGGCAGTCAGACCATGTGTGCTTATACACAGGCTCAGCTGGAGCAGGCGGAGCGGCTGCTGTCCTCCATGGACTCCTGTGCTGAGGGTGTACTGCCACTGCGTGTCCTGGCCACACTCCTGAGAGCAGAGGTCTGCTACAGCACCCGGCAGGTAGGATTTTGGGGGCTGAGAAGTGACTGGAAAGTGCAATAGTGAGAACAAGTGTGTTGGAGGAGGTAAAGTGCCTTTTTATAAAGAATCTTAATGAGGAGCTTTCATCCACCCTAGGTGGAGAAAGGAGTTTCCCATCTGTCTCAGGTCCTGAAGGAGGTGGGAGAACAGAGATATTCCAAGACCTGGTATTTGCTACGGGCCAAGGCTCTCCAGACAGCCAGTGCCTACCTCAACCTCAATGCCACTGCTCTGCCTAGTCATCTTCGTCAAAGGCTTTCTGAACATGGTGGGTACATGGATTGCTCATTACTCTGGGTGCCAAGAAGTGTATTGGAATGAGTAAATATTGGTTCTGAATTCTCTCATCCTCTGTTTTCACAAGTATGAATTTGGATCTGCTGTTAAACCATCGTCTTGTATCTCAGTTTGTAGTCTAAAATGAATGGTAAACCACTTCTCCTTCCAGGCCTGAAGACTCCTGACACAACCCTATATGAAGGCTTGAAGCTGCTGTGTAGCCTTGTGGTGACCTTATTAGGAAATGGTTTCTATGGAGCCAGTGTTGCTGTGGACACCCGTTTTATTGATCAAGGTGATTGCTGTATTTATGGTATGGCATGTGAAGTATAGTTTTATATTGCTTAAATGTTAATTTTATGCAAGTAGTCAATCTAATCAACTTGCAGGCCATAAATCATTTTGTCATTTTGTGGAGGTGTGTGTTTTTAAATATTGGTCCATGATTCTTATAGTTCACCTATAAATGCTAGAAACCACTGGCAGGATCTGCGATAAACTGAAATTTGTCCCTGACCATCTTAGGAGATAATGTCCTCCTGAAGTGGCAGCTGCTGGCTGAGGTGCTCAGCTGCTCCCTGAGGATGGTAACTGTCAGGAGCTATAGTGGTGCCATCCATGAAGCCAAGATGCAGTGCCTGGAGGCCTTGAAGCTGGCCACCAAGCTTCACACCCTAAGCCGGTGAGCACATGAATATGACACTGACAGCCCTGGACCTTTTAGCCTAAGCATTGTGTCGGTGGAATTTTTAGTTGCCTAAGATAAATACATGAAACATGGTGTTCTGTAACACTTTCTATGGTGTTTACTCATCTCCCATACTTATTGTCTGTACAGATGTGCTGAGCTCTTGGTGGTGAAGGCTGAGTTGGAGCTCCAGAAAGGGGAGAGGGAGCTGAGTGCCATGGACCTTGAGCAAGTCACCAACCTTCTTGATCTTTGCACTGGTTGGTGTTTCTTCTTTGCAGGGTTAAATGTAATGATTTTCATGTTGGTTTTGCCTTGAAGTCTTCCAAGTGTGATTGGTTAGGATTGTGTTTTCTTCTGTTAGACTTTACTGGCAATGAAGAGAAGATGGTCAAGATCAAGCCAAGAAAAGGGAGGCCAGCTAAGAAGCCCCAGTCCCCGCAGGCAGTAGAAGATGAATGTAGTGGTCTCCTGAAAACTAGGACCTTCTACCAGCAGCCTGTGGAAACTGTGGAAGAGTGGGCCCAGGCTGCCTCTCCCAAACTCAAGCCCAAGCGGCAGTGCTGGCTGGCCTCCCTGAAACACAACGCAGACTGCAGCTGCCCCTGCTGTTCAGACCCGGGTTTGGGGCGTGTCTGTGCCCGGTGGGCTGCTGTCCAAGCAGAGTTAACTAGTCAGTTACCACAAGGAGTATTGGAGCAGAGTCACAAGCTTTTTCTCACTGCCTTGTCACGTTGCAGGAATGTGACAGCCAAGGTTGCGGCCAAGTTGTCCAAACTGATAGCAGCCAAGGGCAAACCTTCACTGTCTTTTCTTGATGATCTTATTGGGAGAATCTACATGCGCATGACCCTTTCTCGTCTTCATGTGCATGTGCAGAAGGCTGCTGGTATATGGGAACTCCTGGATTCTGGTTTTGCCTTTGTGACATCCAAAATGTCTCCTGAAATGGATCCAGTACTGGCTAGCCTGCAGGTCACAAAAGCCCTGGCCACCATGCTCACTTTAGCTTCCCAGAAGAACTGCCCTTCAGAGGAGCTCTTCTCTCCTGTGTGGCCCTGGAATCCTCTAAAGCCCAATAACAAACCCAGAATGCTTCCCTCAAGAAAAAACAAAGATCTTGGTCTATTTTCAAAAGCCGAAGATAAGAAAAAGGACAAAGGGGTCTCCCTAACCACAGAGGAAACTAAGAAAACTAAAGACACAACTATGCCGCCAATGCTATCCAAAGCTAAACTAACTCTTCCTTCCACAAAGACAAAGTCATTGGCCTGCAAAACCCCACGTACCATCAAAACTAAAAGCTCAAAGGCAAAATCAAACACTGTGGGAGAGCACAGTGCCTTTGACTTTGACAATGTAATTCCTCAGGTTGTCATGAGACCACCTTCTCCCACAGTGCCACATACTCCTGTGCAGATATTAGGCCCTGCAGCATGCTGCAGCACAGCGAAGTCTGCATCAAAACTGCAGTTCCGGATATATGAAGAATCCACGTCACCAGCAGACCAACTGAAACCAGTGCCTGCAGCTCCCAAAAGGAGCACCAGGTCTCGCTTCAAGGTGAGGTGGGGGCAAAATACTTCACGGGCGGGGTTGTAGCAATGCTTTTTCTGTTCCCAGTTAAGCAGACTTTGTGTTGATATTTCCAGTCATCCTTTGATTACTGGTTGTGATCTTTAAGATGGCAGCTACAGGAAACATTAGGTTGCTTCTCTGTACATACAGATGGAATTCAGCGACGAGAGCGACACAGAGACCAGTGCCCCAGCAGTGCTTACTGGGAAGAGGGGAACCGGCAGGGTGGCCACACGTGCCAAAACCACTGTTCCCACCAGAGCGAAAGCAGTGGCTGCCACCGAAAAGGAGCCGCCTAAAGGGCGGAACAGGGCCAGCAAGAGCACCGCCCTTCCCTCGGACTGTCCCTCTGAAGATGAGTCTCCTTCACCTGCCCCACGGAGGGGCAGGCCAAAAAAAGTGACCAAAGGCAGTTCAGCAAGTACAGAGGAGCCAGAGCAGATGAGAACTATAAAGGAGGAGGAATCTGGAATGGATACTAGTGTGGAAGAGCTGAAGATCTCTGTAGAAGAACGTGAGATTTCTCATTCGCTGGGGGTTTTAATTGCTCACATTGCTGGCCTTATGTTCTGCCAGATTTTTAAAAATGTCTGATTCCAGTTTATTCATTGTTTAACAGCAAGGCCACAGGACTGTGACACAGACCTGGAGGTTCTGCGGAGGGATGTCTTAGTGGATCCTGAAAGGGATGGCCTTGGGGACTTGGGCCTTCCTCGGACACTATTACCCCAATCCTCAGTTCCCATTTCAGTGCCAGGTAAGGTACTAGGTCTGAATGATATTGGGAAGTGAGTCGTTGTGTACAGGGCAAGGACTTGCCCAGCATTTTTGTGTGATGCACACCAAACCTGTTCTTCAAACAGATGGACTAACTCTGGAATATGCACGGGATCTCCTGTGGAGCGCCTTGCTCTCCTTCCAGCATTTTCCTCCAGCCGGACTCTACACGAAGCTCTGTGGCCTTCTTGCGCTGTGCCTGGGCCAGGGGGACCCCATGACTGCCATGCTCCACTCCCAGTCCCTGGGCCTCACCAGTAGGCATCACATGACACGCCACCTTACCAACAGAGTCAGGTAAGCAAATCTCCCCATCCTTAACTTTTTCTTTCTGACCTATTCATTGTGCTTAACCTCACTCCATTTAAGACATCTGTTCTATTCTCTTGCATATTCTAGGAAGTTGAAAAAGGCACCTGTTCCTGATTTGGCTGAGAAACTGGAGTCTTTGAATCTGGACGACCCCAGTGGACACACAATGGTGACCCACAGGCTGACCCAGCTGGAGGCTGTCTTCAACTTCCCCACCCTTGACCCCTCTGCCTTCCCTCAGCAGCACTGCCAGGACTTCACTCGGCAGCTCCAGATGATTCCTCCCGGTAAGGCGACCAGGTGTGGCTGGTGCCACTCTGTGAGGTGGCGGCGTTGGGGTGAACGGTGCTCAACGTGTCCTGAACTCTCTGCAGGCGTGACTGTGTGCCTCCTTTCTGTGGTTGGCATGCGGCCTGGTGAGATGGGAGACACAGTTTTGTTGACCCGTTTGGAGCGTGGGCTGATTCCAGTCACTGTTCGCATTCCCACGACGCAGCGAGAGGTATGCGGCATCTCACCTGTGAGCTCTTTGGTCGACAGCCCCTTGGAGCCACAGCAGTGCTTCACAGGATTTTTCAATCAAACATCTCAATATTGAATACTACTACATACTAAAACAAATTGCTATGAATTGATCTTGGGCACAAAGTTCTTTACGCAGGACTAGATGGTAAAACACAGCTAAAGGTATGTAGAATTATATTTTAACACATCTGTTTAACTAAATGTCTCAATGCAGGAAATGAGTCTGTACATTTCAGTGTTAGCAGACGGTTAAGTAGTTTAACACTAACAGTCCTGTTGTACAGTCCTGTAGCTCAACAAGTAGAGCATTGTGTTAACATGATAACTGTGGGTTCAAATCCCTGGGAGCACACAATTTTAACCCTTCCCTCTACTGTGAGTCATTTTGGATAAAGGTGTCAGATAAATGAAGATAAACGTAAATGTGTAGAAGTGCATTCCTGTTTCATGATTGTGCTAACAATGCTGCAATAATTCAACTAAACCTCTAATGAAATGGGTAAAAAAAAAAAAAAATACATGGGCCATACACCACTGTTTATACCAAGAAACTTTTCATTCGTTAGCTGAATTTTTTTTTTGCTACCAGTAACCCAAGTGTGCATAGCTGCTAGGTCAGGTAGCTTGTCCATAACTTGAGATTAACATGGGCATTGGCATCTCACAGTGGCCAGTGAGTGCCATAATCCAAGAGATGGACAGTGTGCAGAAACAGCAAAAGGTGGTGAGCAGCGTTGCCGACAAGGCGCAGTGGTGGGATGGTCGTAGGGCACTGGACAGCCGTGTGGAGGTAAGATTGCCCTTTAGAGAAGTAGTATGGACGATTTTGTGCTTTTTAGGTAATGGACGTAATCCCTATGCTATGGTTTTATAAGGTACAAGCTACGTGAATCGCATCAGTAAAATCCTAACTCTTAATGCTGTAGATGTGGGAAAGCGCTGATGGAGAGTGTGGGCTACATGATCAGCAGCACGTTTTGTGAGAAGCAGTTCTTGCATGTTGCTTATGTTCTGCTTTCCAGAGGCTGTTGGGGGAGATGATGGAGATGCTGGGTTGCTGGATGGGGCTATTACTGCCTGTGTCCCCTGACCCAGAGGTCTCCCACCAGGCCAAGGACCTCCAACAAACTCTGACGGAGTGTGGTGCCCACACTACAGAGGAGCTGCTCAAGGTCTGTCTCTTCCATAAAAAGATGCTCTTCATATGAGGTTCAGAAGGTGGACCATGTGGAAACTGGACAAAACAAGCAAAATCTTATGTGGCTTTCTTGGTTTGATCATGCAGTCAAACCCATTTCGACAGGGTACATTTATTTGCGTTAGGATCACTAGGTACAGATATATTAAAAAGGTCCCTTTTTAAGCATTGCATTCTAATGGGCTGTCTGAATTTTTCCAGTCAGTATTGACCACCCCTGTTGATTTCACCCCCCACTTCCCCAGGTTGTACTGTCAGCTTCACCCCACCTCTCACAGCAAGATATCCAGGCTCTGGCTGGAGGCCTTTCTTCACAAAGACCAGAGGAATCTTTCTCACGTCTGCAGGCTGCGGTGTCTGTGCTGAGGGGCAGGGCAGAGCCACAGGGTCACGTTGTCCTCATCCTGGATAAGGTATGGCCTACCTGAACCACCCCAGCTTATTTGAAAACCTTGAGACTGGGTCTGGTTTTCTGTTTGACCTGCTTTTGTTTTGTCTTCCACATGCTGGTGGTGTGTCCATACCTTTCTGTGCCTTTTCTCCTGGCAGTATCTTCAGAAGCTCCCGTGGGAGAGCATGTCCTGCCTCAGGTCTTGCTCTGTCACTCGCATGCCTTCTCTGCAGTTCCTCATAGGCCACAGCATCTCCAAGGAGGTGAGTCCCAGTGCATAGGTGCCCTCTCTGATGCACAAGCACCTGAGATTGACCAAAGCTGTTACTTCAGACACTCATGCTTAGGGCTAAAATGCCTCATACAACAAACCTTTCTTCCTGTGAAGCAGTCTCCAAAATGTATGTCCCTTTCTACTGTTTAGATGGATGTAGATTCTGTGCTGAATCATGGGGTGGACCTGAAGAAGGTCTTCTATGTTTTGAACCCTGATGCCAACTTGACAGACAGTGAGGGGCGCTTTCGAGAGTGGTTCACAAAGTAAGTTTGATGGGGATTTAAAATTTCTGATTTACCATAGGGTGCACAGTTCTGCTTGTTCTTCCAGTAGCCTAGGTTTACCTAATTTTAATAGTAGTAGGATCTGCTGTTTTGTTGTACGCAAATATTTGAGGTGTTATTGCAAAGTGTTTGACAGTTGTGATTTGGTGTCAATTAGCAGTATCCTGACTTTTTTTTTTTTTTTTAAACCTAAGGGAGCCTGGCTGGGAGGGTGTGTGTGGAACCGCACCTAACCCAGTACAACTCCAAGAGGCGATGACCACTAAAGATCTCTACATGTGAGTATCTGAAACTGCAGTCATCCTTGAGGCACTTGACTGGTACTGTGAAATTTTTCCTTGAGACTATCATGTAAAAAGATTCAGTAACTTCTGCTGCACTAATACAGAGTGTTGTGAATTGTGAGTTCTTTGAAGGCTCATTAGTGGATTTTCAGGTGTATGGCTATTTGCTGCAGTGTCCTTGTGTCCTGCTCCCCTCAGCTATGTGGGCCATGGAGCAGGGGCCCGTTTTCTAGAAGGCCAGCGCATCCTGAAGGAGGAGTTGCGTGCTGCATCATTCTTGTTTGGATGCAGTAGTGCTGCCTTAGCTGTCCATGGTGATCTGGAAGGTTCTGGAATAATCCTCAATTACCTCATGGCTGGATGGTGAGTTGATCTACATGGACTACACCTGACACTAAATGTGTAGGACATGGTCCACATTGCTGCATCTGCTGATGGTGTACTACAAGCATACAGTCAACTGGACTGTAAGGTCTAACCTTCAGTGTTGTCTAGGTACAGTCCTGTACTTTAACACGAACTGCAGGATATTCATTTTTCTTGCTCCATGATCACTTCGAAGATCCCATTGCAGCAGTTCAGTGTAGTTCTCCATGCCACCTTGAAGTATGAAGCTGAGCTGTAGGGATAATTGGACAGGAACTGAAGTATTCTGTCACTCATTCTGGTGGCTGTCTAACTTTTTGTGCTGGAGATTAAATGTATTGCCTGAAGTGCTTATTGGTTTCATTTTTAGCTTTTCTTAACATTTTCCTCTAGAACTTATGGCACATTTTTAACTATTTCCTGTTAACTTGAAATGTATAAAATTGGTCCTGCTTTAATGCTTTTGTAAAGACCAACGTGCTGCTTGCTGCATTTGGCAGCACACGCAACACTTATAGATACTTATCTGTTTCTATTCCCACACCCCCAGCCCCCTGGTCCTTGGAAACCTCTGGGATGTGACCGATCGGGATATTGACCGTTTCACAAAGGCGCTCCTTCAGTCCTGGTTTTCTGCAGGCAATGGGGCAGCTCTCCTGGATCACATGGGTTCATCCCGCGAGTCCACGCACCTGAAACATCTGATTGGGGCAGCACCTGTTGTTTATGGCCTGCCCATCTTTTTGCGATAAAATGGGAGCATAAGTTAAATTAGCTTCAGAGAGGATTGAAAGCATCTAACAGCATTGTGAAATACCCATTTCTTTGCCAATGGACAAGTGCTAGGGATTTGGTTTTCTCCTTACACTTTAATTTTATATTAACCCTTTTATATAAAAAACATGTTTTAGTTTGGGCTCTCATTGCAATTAATATGCATCCTGTTCCCTTCAAGGCATGTTTTGAACTTTTTTTTTTTTTTGGGAAATCCTTCAATGTATTCAGTGTATTATTTTTTTATTTTAAAGACAAAGTTTATTAAAAGCAGTATGTTTGAAATGTTACGTGTCGTTTTATGTGGAGGGAATCCCATATTAGTGCAATTGTCAAATTAGGAATATCTATATCAATAGCCTTTTTAATTTGGCCATTTGCACAGTGTTTTGCAGAGAACCTGGCCAAGTTAATCTATGCACAAATGATCCTGGTTCATTGCTTAATTTCCTACAACCCACATTTCACAAAACAACTGCAACGTACAGGAGAAATTACTTAAGCGTTTGTGCCCCCCTACTGGGCATAGCAGATACTACAGCCTCATGTTCCTCGTGTACTCATGTTGCTTTTTGTGTAACCTCATTGTGCTATGTGGGGTATTCCTCCTAAACCCTCATGTATTTTAAAATTGAAATTATAGGCCTAGTTACCTCCTTACTGTTCTCAACCTGTTATTGGGTAATTATTTCAGAGGTTGGCTGTTGAAATCGTTTGATCCTTATTCTAAATCGTTGATATCTGATATTTCATTAAAGCTTCAGATTTATGCCTTGTTTTTAACCAATTGCTTTCCACAGCTATACTTTTCAACAGTGATCATTGTACCGTTTCTGTTTCTCCAGCTGACATTTAGGATCCTTCATTGCAGCAGAGAACTATTGTTGCATTCCATTTGAACTGGCAAATCGGAAGTTCTGAGTTTCCAGTTGGAAATTTCAACTGGAACACCCCCTGCAGTTGGAATTCTGTAACCCTGACCCCAAGGGGCTGCGCCCTTTATCGACAGAAGTGAAAACTGTTGCAGAGTTGTATTCCATTTACCTTGGAGGTTGGAAGTCGGAGATGGGAATCACGTCACACCCGACAACCGTTTTCCAATACATCAAGTCAGAAAAATGTTTAGCAATACCAGGGACCTGTCTCAAAAAGCAGGATTTCTTGCTTACCCGGAACACTTCATTAACTGGATTTAAGGTACCCCAGTTGGAATGGCCTTCGCCTTTGTTTAGTTACATTTAGCTAAAACAACCTTATGCTCCGGGAGTATGGGGTGCCGGGCTTCCTTTTAAGGGCTGTTCGGTCCCTGTACGACCGGTGTCAGAGCTTGGTC
>JAAGVU020000084.1:516961-538080 GCA_011763525.2 Mormyrus iriodes | reverse complement strand
AATATTTATTCAAATACCAATCTAAGCTTCACTTGATTGAAGTGTCCCTCCCACATGATTTCAAACATCATATTAGCAGCCCGTTTATGCTTGATGGAGCAGCATCTACTTGATCAAATCAATTAAGAGAAACGGTTGAATTTGTCATGAGTGGCCTAACTTGTAAGTTTAACTTAAAACGGCCTGTAGTGTATAGCCCAGTCTGCTGCACTATTCCATGGCCACACAAAAACCCATTTCAGACTCAGTGGCATAAACTACATATGCCATTTCTTCATTTCACTCTTTGAATCCACCTCTGAAATAGTTGTCAGTCCTGTAAGTTGGAGTTGTAGGAATCTCCAGAGTTATTAATTAATGCACATGTCTGTAACACATAGTCCGTTAAATAAACATCAGCATTGCTGGTAGTGGTTTTCAGATGGCAGATGAAAGTTAAGTAGAACCAAGAGGTTCTTTTTCATTTAACCTTAAACAACATCCCCCCCAAATTTTGCTACACATTTTTAATTATGCCATTTCCCATTAGCTTTTCATAATGGGTTCGGTGTTTGGCATCGTCAAACTGGGTTTCCAGTCTACTCGCATGGTTTTATCTGGCACTATCTTGTGATGCAGATGTGTGTTGGGGAAGGGAGGGAAATGGAAACTCCGTGACAATACAAGTAGCACGTTTGTCAAAAGGAATCTGTGGAATGCCCATGAAAAAAATATATTGTAATTGAAATACTGATTTCTATAGTCATTTGTCTTTCATTTTTTAATTATTAAAGCTCTTGGTGGAATTTCAACTTTCCGGTGGTACCAAGTTGTGACACTTTCAGTCAATTTCCTTTCATGTGCCTTTCAGTACACTTGTTTTGTATGCTTGAGTAGGAATACACATGGAGAAGTAACCCCCCACTCCAAACGAAAAACATTTTTGCCACCATGTCTATGTCCTACTGCTCAGTCTGCAGGCTTCTTTATATGACGACATATTTGGAGAATACAATTCCCTTGATTCTGCCCACATAGGAGCAAAGTAATTAGAGAGGGGTAACTTTGCTGTCAACTCTCCTCTGAATGTTTTTGCTTGTGATCTTTCAGCAACTCCACACAAATGGTACAACACCAGTTACCTACTAAGTACATGTATTATAAACCATACAACACATGGAACGTTTTGATCCAAGTGTTTTTTTGTACTGTAATTTAGTTTTCATTGTGATTTTTACTGGTTTTTGGCTATAATGTAGTTTAGAATTCCATGTAGATACAATAAAAAGGCATCAGTTTAAGAGCTACTGTTGTATAAGTAAAGTTTAATAGGAGCTTGAAGAGCTACTTTTGTGTTTTTCATGCCTGTACTAATCTGTGCTCCTGAAAAATAACTCCTGACTAAGTATCTCCGCTTCAGTCCGCAAAACTACCAACATAATTGTTATTCCTATGTTAGTCCAGAGGATATGAAAGTTTTCTATGTTTACTTACAGATAAAGATAGTGTCGGTTGTACGTATCACGTGACACAACGAACTAATAAGGGAGTTTCCGGTTCCGTTTCCCGGTACCGTTTCCATGTGCCGCTCAGTCGCCGGAAGGGGCCGTTCTTCTGGGGCTAATCTGCCAATGGCTTTGCTGTGCCTGCCTCACGTGGGGGCGACGTAGTAAAGGGTAAGGGGCGGAGTCTTTGAGTTCCTAGGCCGGCTGGGACCGCACCGTCTGGATGATAGTTTGCCCTTAATCTTGGTTTTGCGCTTTGGATTTCTCTGCCGATAGCCATTTAATTGATGCGCACGTTGGCAATTTTTAGATCTCATAAAAGGAGGAAGAAATGCTACTGCTTGAGGTATGTAAGCCGTACTTTCACAAGGATTTTATAAGCAGATGTAGACGGGGGATCGCAAGATTCTCTGAGCGGGGTGGCCAGTTTGAATAAAACGCATTTGGAAATTTTAAATTTTAATCCAAATTGACGATTTTCGGCGGCGTTAGCGTTTTCCCTCTTTATATTTTGTGTATATATTTTATCTGACTCCGCAGTTTTAAGGAAGCGTAACAATGACACTTTAGATGTCATTAGATGTCTCCGAGGTGGCCACTCGCGTATCGACCGGTAAATGCTGCGTAATGGTGGTGACTCGTCGTGCCAGTAAGTTCGAAATACAGACCGCGTGGTGCCCGGGAGCCATAGCTTTCGCAGATTTAACGTTTTCGACACATTTTATTGTTGAAGGTTTGGTGTTGGTTCAGTGGTTACCTAGCTTTTTAATTAGTGCTTATTAACCTTCTGGTTGTTAGTTATCAATAGCCGACTATGGCTGCCGAATTAACGTCGTATTAAGACGCAGTTGTTAAATAGTTGTAAATTTCACCCGGTCTCTGGCTTTTTTTGGGCAATGAAAACGCTATCATGTTAATGACAGGCTGTCTGCTGACAGTGCTCAATAAGGTTTGACGTTTCCTCTTCTCCGACATGCCTTTCTGCGGCGCTGCTAGGCAGCCGCAATACTCAGAACTATGATCTCAAGTCACGTGGAACTCTTGATTTTGATAGTCCTTAAAATGTTTATATTTTGAACGGAGTTTGCTGTAAAACTTTTCTAATCTGTTTTACATATAAGCAGCTGTTTAAGGAATACTGTCTGGAGCAGTTAATTTTACCTTTAACAGTCGTAATGGCCCTTCAGTAATGAGGGTTAAAATCGGAGGGAAATGTCATCTCCAGTTGAATTAAATTTTAGTGTAACTTATAACATTCTTCCTTTTCAGCTGTTGGTTAATCTTTTAAAAAAGGAAGTGCTCATCTAGGTAAAAGGATAGAATTTCTGATAAGGCATAATCTCAATGTATACTGGGGGAAGTCACCGTTAAGTGACACATGCCATTTATGTTGATTTAAGTGGTTGCTGGTAGTAAGCCACTTGACCCAAGAAGGCAAAAAGTAACAGGTGTATGATGTATAATATATTTTCTCTTCTACCACAGGTCACCTCTAAAGGAGCTGGCCTGAATCCCAATGCCAAGGTGTGGCAGGAGATCTCATCAGCTCCCAGTGAAGCTCCTGTTGACAGTGGTGACGGTTCCCAGTGGCAGCAAATGTCCCCCACTGACATCACTGGAGGTTTGGGCAAAGCATGTTCTTAAAAATTTATGCCACTTTTGATGCAGCCTTTTGAGAATGAAAAAAGTTATGTCATTAAATCTTATTGCCTTGTTGTCTCATAGGGTTTTCAGAGGCTCATCCGGCAGAACATAAACCTGGCAGTGTGGAGCTGACAAACATTGTGGATGGTGGCTCCCCCTCTCTATCTGAGGCTGTCATCAATGGAGTTGATCCACCAGACTTGGCCTTTACTGTCTACGAACCAGTATCTGGGCTTGCTGGTCAGTACAAAGCACATTTTTATGAGTATGAGGGAATGGTGTGGAACTCAATGAGTTAGAAATTTGTGCCTGTGTTTGGAAGGTCGTGCGTTTCAGTCCAATCATTTGTCGATTATCGCTTGCTCCCTTGATCTCTTAGGCCAAGCTATTTCAAATGCACATCACTTTAGACAAAAATGTTGGTAAATTCAATGTAATGGGATTTAAGAGGAACTTGCATGTTCCTGTCCATAAATTCATTTTAATTTTTTTTTCTTGTGGCAGGTGACATATCGCAGGAGCAGCCTATTTCACCAGAGAACTTGCGTGAATCTCTCAAGAAGCAGCTGGAGTTCTGCTTTTCCCGGTAAGCTCGGGGTCTGATGAATTCTGAGCCAATTAGAAGCTTTTACATGCTGTGGTGCACTTATTTTTGTGCCAGCTGCTAAGAAGCAGATCACTTTATTTGCCTTGCAGAGAGAACTTGTCCAAGGACTTGTACCTGATGTCTCAGATGGACAGTGATCAGTTTGTTCCCATCTGGACCATTGCCAGCATGGAAGATGTCAAGATCCTCACCACTGATATGGACCTCATCTTAGACGTACTACGTGGTAAGTTGGGCTGGCTGAAGGACGGTGCCTTAGGCCTCCTAGTGTCCCAGGTACTCTTATCTGACCTAGCGTGTTCAGTTACAAAGTATCTGGCTTGTTTCAGTCATGAATACGTAAAGAACATGTTACTGAACACCTGTTGTTTAGCAGAGAACATATTTCTTATGTTCTTGTATGTGAGGATAATTTTGTTCAAGCATAAAAATTAATTTATTTGGGGCCAGTTTAGTTCTGGAGAATGGGGGATGATATTCATGGATAGTAGCTGTCTGAGCAACATGACTTGTTGGCTCTTTGCTGAAAGATTGATATCACAGGCTAGCGTCCTAACAACGGAAGAACTGGAGTATTTTTGTCTTAAACACTGTAACATTTCAGTGAGCTGTATGTACACGTTTTTTCACATATGCTGCTGATAGCGTCACTTAGTGTAAGAATTTGGCATGTCAGTTTGCTACAGTGTGCACAATTTGTGCTTTTGTATATTTCTGTTCAGTTTGGGTAACACTTAACAGCATCCAAGTTTCTCACATGTAGAAATATGGTAAATATTGGAAACAATGATTGTTTATTGTAGAGCATTTATGGTAGATGTTTAAACACAACTGACCTCAGCATCCCTGTTTTTTAAATGTGATGAGATAATGCAGCCCTACTATGTAGGAGGACGTTGCAGTTCCACCATATAGGTGCGGTTTCGGGATTTCAAGCAGCAGATATGTTATGTGCTCTTTGCTATATTACCTTTTATGTTGTCCAAATGAAGGTTGTGACTAGTGGGATGTAGTATGGATTATTTCTTCTAATTGGCTATTGAGGATGGAACTGGCAAATCGAGGTGGCGTCAAGTGTGTGAGCGATCTGTGTAACACGGTGGGGGGGGTGTAGACTACTAGAGACCTGTATGGTAAGGGCTGCTGGAAATGTGTATTGATCCATTTTTTTGCATTCATGCAGTTTGTGCTGTTTAATGTCCACTGTGCCTTAATTTAAGTACCCCACCCCCACGATCTTTGTCACTGATAGTCGTCTAACAATAGTCCTTGTCTGGTTATTTTGATTCAGAGCTTGACTATCAACTAACTAGCTTTTTCGATGTGTGCAGCTTCTCCCATGGTGCAGGTTGATGAGAAAGGAGAGAAGGTGCGTCCCAACCACAAGCGCTGTATCATCATTCTGAGGGAGGTACCGGAGACCACGCCTGTGGAGGTATGTTTGCTGGGTCGGGGCTGTTGACAGCTCTAGCTTTCATGCTATGGGGCATGCTGCATTTTGCTCTGCTGAGCTCTTGATTTTTGGCTTCAGTTACTGACTGCATTGCACACCATAATTTTATGGAATGCCGCAAAGTCTGCAAAAAGCTTCTTTCAGTTTGCTTTGCATTAAAAATAACTGTCAAGGTACATTTGCAAGCCCTGTTACTGCTTATCCCTCTGAAAGATGAAACATGGCAGCCATGGGCCTGTACATGTGTGGCTCACGCAGTTGGAAGTTCAGCTGAAATGCACATGCGCACTCTTACTCATGAGCTAGACTATTTGAGGCATGGGGGGGTGCACTTTTTTTTGATAGTACACCTTAAAATTCCATTGTCTCTGGGGAATTGCCTCTCCAACGTGGGACTTAATACGTGTTGAACTATTAGGTCGTCAAATGCCTTGTTCTCCTCAGTATTACTTCAGTGCTGATTACAGGGGTCCTCTTAGGACTGGTGTCCATGCAGCAATGTCTCCAATCGCTGCCTCACTCGGGCGACTCATGATAGCAACTCTGGCTCTGCAGCTTATATGTCTTGGCTACTTCAAACAACGAGGCCGCTGCATGCCGGTGACCTTGTTCTGCTTTCTGAAAAAATTTAAAATTTAAGGCAGATATTTTTCACTCCCATTTAAGTATGATACTGTATCCATTTATGACTAATGCCTGCAGCAAAGTAGATTTAAACAGCATTTCTAACATCGTCACACTCCGATGTTGCGTGTAACCTGTGCTGTTTGGATTATTCTCTGCTCTTCTGCTTTTGGACCAACTTAATTATTTTTGTGATGCACCAAAACAAATTTTTTACAGAAGCACCAAAACCAAATATTTTTTTTGGCCGAATGTCAATACCGAAATAAACCTTGGGTAATTTTATGTACCAATTTGTTCAAACTAATGTATTCAATTTTTAATTTTACTTTTGAGCAATTAAAAGAAATTATAAATGCAGCAAGATAAAGTTTTCGTTGGAACACTTCAAGCCATTTTATAGACTCTTAAAATGTCAAATAAAAACGTTGGCCTCCTTTAGCCGCAAAGCAATACATAAAACTGTATTTGTAGCTCTTTTGTGTTTGCTTATGTGTTATTAGTTTTAATGCCGGCAGCGAATCTAACCACCTTAAATTGGATTAGGGACATTAATAATTTCATGCTCGTCAGTTTCTGCTTTTTAACAACTGTATAAATCAACATTTTTTATGCAGATTCAACCCAGGTGAAACAATTTAAAATGTTATTTGAAATGAATTGTGATTAATTACTTAAAACCCACTGCAATAAAGCAAAACAAATACAGCCACTATTCTCAGTCCATGTGTCTTTGGTGGCTTTTTTGAAGAACTCCTACATAGATACTGATTGCATTTTGCAAAGGTGCCTTTAGTTTAATTTTGAATATATTTGGCAACTGGAATTGTAATTTTTCCCAGTGGCAGGTAAGGTAGATGTATAATGTAAACATGGTTTTATGGGTTTTATGACTTTTTGGATGGTTACAGCAACTCTGCAGCTGTGAGGATTAGTCCCTTTATTTTCTTGATGGACGAATGTTATGATGGCCCATTAGCGAAAACAAAAGGTGTCATGCCGAAGTACATTGCAGCTGCTGGTTGAAGGTCATTTGAAAAACATTGGCAGCTCTAGTATTAAATGTCACAATTTTGGTCAGTAGCAGGCATCTCTCCAGTGAAGTGCCTCGTGTAAGTGGTTTTTAATTTTGTCGTACATAATCTATAATGTTGTGGTGTGTGTGTGTGAGAGGGTGACTTCTCAACACAGCTGCCTGTGTTCTCCTTTCTTCTTTCAGGAAGTGGAGGCTCTCTTTAAAAATGATGGCTGTCCCAAGGTCATAAGTGTTGAGTTTGCCCACAACAACAACTGGTACATCACATTCCAGTCTGATACGGATGCTCAGCAGGTAAGCCTTTTCAGGATGTTTTACAATGCATTTAGCTTCTGTGTGTTTTGGTGAAAGGTGGGGACTGAACTGTTCTTTAAGGGGAAGCTGATGGCTTTGTATTCCTTGTTCTCAGGCATACAGATACTTAAGGGAAGAGGTGAAAACATTTCAGGGAAAACCGATCATGGTGAGTGTGGGTGGGGCAGGGCATAGGTGCACAGCCTGTGCTTGTGGTTTAGCTAGATTTGACACTTTGGCCTTTTGATAAGGGGGTGGGGTGGGGTGGGGTGGGATCGGCCTCCCTCCCTGCCAGCATGCTCAGGCTTAATACCCTTTGAGATATTGTGCAAGCACATACTAATGCTAATAAGCTCGAGCGGCACAGACTTCCTAACCTCAATGACTCGAGTTCCAGGAAACTGCGTTATTCGTATTGCCTTTTAACCTCAAAGGAAATCAGTGGGTGAACCTCAGTTGAATCTGTGTAGTGAGGAGGACCCGCTAACGATCTGTACAGTTTATGAATAGCTAGGAGCTCTCTGCTGGAATTCAGCTGTAAATCTGCCTGTGAGCTGCCAGGCCCTGTAGTCCGCCTGTACTCGTCTTCATGCCTCTCTTCCGCTTCTCTGACCCAGGCTCGGATAAAGGCCATCAACACTTTCTTTGCCAAGAACGGCTACCGTGGACTGGACTCCAGCATATACTCTCCGCAGTCCCAGTCTCCGTCCCAGTACAGCTCCCCCCTCTTCATGCAGCAGCTTTATGGCCCCCAGCAGCAGTACCCACTCTATGGCATCGTCCCACCGGCATGGGCACCCTCACCAACGCCCTACTTTGAGACACCCTTGGTGAGCTCATTGTCTCTCTACCTTTCCCAAGAAAGGAGGTGCTTTAAGCTGCTATCAGTTTGAAGGCTCGCGTAAATGCAGGTGTGCTTTCGTGAGTCTTTTACATGTTCTCAACTTAGCCGTCAGGTCAAGCTGCTCCAAACATGCCGAGCCATGTTGTGACCACCTGGTGAATATCTAGCAGTAGCATCTGTGCTTTGTTGTGCTTTAGAGTGCACTGTGGGTGGATCAGTCTGGATAAACCTAATTCTAAGCTAAAACGGGCAGAATGCAAAGTCACCATGTTGTAGCAGCATAACTTTTTGTTTTCCTGCATTGAGTTCAGTTGATGGATATTCATGTTTTGTCCCTAACGATGCTCGCCTTCCACTCTGTAGGCCCCCTTCCCGAACGGTAGCTTCGTCAATGGGTTCAGCTCGCACAGCACTTACAAAACTGGCTCCAGCTCCCTCAACATCGGGCGGCCCTTTCACAGAAACCGGTGAGTCTCAGTACTTGTCTGACCAGGGTTTTGATGCATTATTTATGTAGTATGCCAGTCAGGTTAAGGAGATGGGTATACCTTAATTTGTACAATTATATTCTCAGATTTAACAGCTCCCACACGGTCATTGTGTTAATTGGGGCTTCTGTTTCAGTTTTTCCTTTTTTTTTTTTCCCCTTGCCCTCCATTCGGTGTGGTTTTGCTATGTAGTATTTTGAAGGCCCTTCTGCCCAGCCTGACACCCTGCCCTGTTCTCTCTTGCTGTTTCAGTGTCCCTCTGTATTCCAGAAAGAATGTAATAAATGCCTTCAGGTACTTGCAGTGACCTTCCCAGCCCCATCATTAACACTTCCCTGTCCATCTACATCATAAACATGCTGCTCTGTGTTGTGAACTAAATGACTTGTATTCCTTGGAGCTTCAGTTTTTACCCTGTAAGATTGGAGGGGGGCCTTGGGTTATCTTTGACCTCTTTCATTGGCACGATCATTTTGATAGTTTCCCTCTTTTTTTCCTTTCAAAATATTCTGTTATGTTCATTCAGTTATAGATGGGTGTTTTGAGGTTGTTGTTAACCTCTGAATGCCTGTCTGTTATTGGTGGCATGTTAAACCCTTTTTACTCCATCTGACCTGTCTAATGCTCAATGTCGTCATCATCATCATCATCATCATCCTCCATGACCCATGTTTGCAATTAGGGCTGTCATGATTAGGCAACAGTCGATGAAAGCTAAAAATGATTCATCAATATTTTAAATTGATGCATCTTTAAAAAAAAAAAGTGTTTTAATGAGATTTTTGATTTCTAAAACACTTCATTCATTATAACAAATGTTTTCCTTCAATATCGCTGCATAGTTATGGGAGTAGTGTAAATGATAACTAAACAAAAATGTGGTTTGTACACTGCAAAGTTTTGATGGCATACTACAGTGGCACTTGCACTATGCACAAGTACTTGAAGAGAAAACACACAGGTACTAGAATAGGCAAAACCACCATAAGTCTGTTAGTTTATTAAAATACTGTTAGTATAGAGAGCATTTTAATAGCTTTTGTCATTGTAGCTGCTAAATACACTTAAGCCATAAAGTTGTCTGTCTGCTACCTCAGAATTTCCATTGAATAAGTGTTTGTGGAAATGTTTAGGCTAGGATCTGGGCTTCGTTCTGCGTCGATTTGACTCTGCCTGTGTGTGTCGGTGCGTAAACTAAAACAAAAATGCACTTAAATTCTGAACAGAAATAAAAATGACATCTGGTGGCAGGACTTTAAACTTCAAAAAATACAGTCACACCACCGTCCTTTTCCTTGTTTAACCACAATATCTCCTCTATTGTAAGATGTTGTGGCTGCTGAGCTGTCCCTTCCTTGACTTCAGTGCTTATCGCTTCCATGATTTACCAAAACAGTTGCATATGGCATGCTCAGCTAACTGAATTTAAAAAGCATAGGGATACGCCGATTTTATACAGATTACTAATGTTTGGGTGTCACAATACGCCTCATTAATATTTAATGTGCACTGTTAATCTGCTTCTCGCATTGTGGACATACGTAACGATGTCCCTGTGGTACCGAAAAGCCGTGTCTGTAAAAACCTGCAACGACATGCAGTTTGTCAAAATTAACTTGTTAGATTTTACTCCAGAAAATCTATCATTTGGATTAATCGATCAATCGGTAAAAGTTGACATTAATTGGAAAAAGTCATTAGTGGCAGCCCTATTTGCACGTATGGTCCAGGTTACTGTGAACATGTATTTCATAGTATGCTTCGGCTTCATTGTTCACTGTTTTGGTTTTTGGTGCAGTTGAGATCCCCGTTTCAATTATGTATTAAATAAATAAAGCAATCTCGTTATTTGATTTAGTCTAACTTTAGTCTAACTAGTATTTTATTTCGAAATCATTCTCCCAGATCAGTGTTTTTTAACCCAGTCCTCAGGAACCCCCAGACACTCCACATTTTTGCTCCCTTCCAGCTCCCAACACACTTGTACCAGGTATTTTGGATTCTTGATTGCCTGGTTCTGGTGCACTCAGCTGGGAAGGAGCAAAAATGTGGACGGTCTTGGGTTGAGGATTGAATTTAGAAACTGTTCTCAATCATTGTTGAATGTCACAGAATGAATAATTGGTGAATTAAAATAACCTGTTGATTTTGTCATGGTCAAAAGAGACAAATTTAACCATTTGTTTATTGACAATTTGAGAACACACCACAAGCTGCTGATTTTTAACAGGCTTTGGCTGTGGTTGCATTATTCTGCTTAATTGGGCCTAATGAGGGGCTCTGCTGAACCATAAAGCAGTATGTACAGTGCACTGGAGAGGATCTGGCACTGTTGAGCACTGGCACAAGTGGCTAGGCTGTGTCTGCTCCTCTTTTGATGCTGGTCGGCGGGGCTCCCCATTTCCGTGTAGTATGCCATCTGATGCACTCCGTCCTTACACAGGAATCATGTGAAACCCCACCCCCGAGCTGGTGAGGGGACCCCGCCATCGACAGCCCCAGTGCCCCTGGTGGATGGGTCTCGCAGCCCTCAGCCCACACGTGGCGGGGTAGCCCCTTTGGTGCCATCTGAGATAAGCCTCCCCTTCCCCTCGAAGGACGGCCACCTACCTGCCACAGAAGCTAACGGCGACATCACCATGGCTGGCCGTGGCAGGTGGGCTCTTTTGCAAACGCAGTGGGCCACTTTGGCAACATGATTTTCATGCTTTAGTCTGAGTTAGTCTGTTTACATGGTGTAGGTTGCGATTTGTGCTGACCCAATGATGATAAAACTGTGCATAGAGGGATTTTTGGGTGTGAGAGGAGTAGTTGGCTCTACCTCATCATCTCTCTTCCTGTTTTTTTTTTATCTACCTCACTCTGTCCTGTCTTTCTGTCCCTAACCCCTCCCAAAGCTATTAACCTCTGTGACCCTTTCCAATAAGCAGTAAGATTCTGAGATCTGAGGGTCGGACTCTGAGGTGTGTGACGATCCCAGTGTGTCCCATGGAGGTTCCTTAGCTTGTTTCTCCTGTGATTTGCGTCCCCTGCAGGAGGGGTGCTCCTCGAGGCATGCGCCGCAGGCGAGAGGATGAACGTGCCGTGGTAAGTGTCTCCGTCCCATTGCTGCCTTTCCCTCCCATCCGTAGCAAATTGGGGTGGCTTCTTAAAGATCCTTTGTCGGTTCTTTGCAGAGGCTGCCCCCTCTGAATGAGGTCAAGGTTCCGCCCCCCAAGTTCGATCTGGCCACCTCCAACTTCCCACCCCTTCCTGGTTGCGTAGTAAGCACCCAGGGGGAGCCCGTGCTCGAGAACCGGCTGTCAGATGTGGTGCGAGGCCTGAGCAGGGACAAGGTAAGCGATGTGTCCAGCTGATGCCAGATATGGCTCTGAGGCAGCGTGTAGTAGGGTCTTCAGACGTGTAAAGATGTATCGCCCTCTGCAGCCTGATGGAAACAAGGATTCCCCAGTCACTTCTGCCAGTGGCCCTGAGGAGGGAGTCACAGTTGTTGGTCCAGCCCAGTCCATCTGCAAGCCTGTGCCAGCAGCTTTTGAGTCTCAGGTCTCCAGGTAAGAGCTGCCTCTGTCTAGCCACCATCCCCAGTGGTCAACTTGCAGTTTTATGCAAATTTTTTAAATGACCCTTAGTGTCTGGGCCAGGGGAGCTGTGCCATTCCTGCAGTGTGAATCTTGCCTACTGCTCAAGCAGGTCAAGGTTGTGCCACTTCCTTAAATAGCCAAAGTGCTCTCAGTGGCTGCCTGAAACAGCACCTCCGCATCATTCTTCTACAACCTTGGGAAGAGTAGTTTAGTCATTTTTCCTCCTTAAATGGTGTGTACAGTGGGGCCCATACATTGAGTGGACTTGACGCCTCACTGGGCAGATTGCTCTGCTAGTTTAGTTGGCCTTCACACGTTACGTTGTTTGGTTGGTCTGCGTTATTTTTTTGGTTCAGCTCCAGCATTAAAACATCAAGCTTTTGCCTTTCCTACAGTGTCACCCATCTGGAGAAGGTTGACAAGGCTGAACCCCAAGTCCAGAAAGACTCTCCTCACATGTCAGCTGTTACCTCCACGGTCCTCCTGGCTCCCTCTTCACAGCCGGTGTTCCCTCAGCCAGCCCATGCCGCTAAATCCTTACGCAGCCAGCCGAACGTGTCTGGTGGTCCTGCAGCCTCGGCCCCAAACAGTAACACCGCGCCAGTAAGTTCACCTATTTCTCCTCCTTATGTTTGCTAAAATGGCTTTTGAATCTCGTTTCAGGAGCTGGAATGGCTGCAGGAGTTTGGATAAGCTTGGTATTAGTTCTGAATGTGTTCCTCTTTGCCACAATGTGCCTGGCCCCTGTTTTTATGACTGTTTTCTGTCCCACCTTCCTAACAGGAGCCCCGCAAGTTAAGCTATGCCGAGGTGTGTCAGCGACCGCCCAAGGACCCTCCCCCTCCGACCGCCCCTTCCGCCGCCCCCACCCAGCCCCTGCGGGAGCTCCGGGTAAACAAGGCAGAAGATGCGAGCGGGCACGGCCCCGTGGACCGGCCCCGTACCGGGCATGGCCCTGGAGAGCGACCGGACAAAACCCCTGAGAGGCCTGTGGGAGGCAAGTCGGCCGAGATCCGGCCGCAGCGCGACTCCCTCGGCTCGCACCGTGGCAACGGGCCCCCCCAGGCCAATGGTACGGGCCTCAAACTGCGTGATCAGCAGAGACGTCTCCCCTTAGCACATCGTACCTCCCCGCAGGGGGGGCCCAGGCGCAGTGGCAAAGAGCAGAATGTCCCCCCAAGATCGCCAAAGTAAAACTCAAGAACGAATGTACATGTATACACAGAGAGATGAATATATAAAAATATATATTATCAGATTTAAAAGCAACTGATCCTAACAAGACAGCGTTATTTCCCTCCCTGAATGGTGTGGAAAGCCTTTGGGAATCTTCTCACAAAACCAGCGGAAGACAGTGCCCAGAGGCATGGACTTTGGAAAGCCGTAGATGGAGGAGGGAGGTGTACTCATCTCATTTAGTTTGAGGAATCAGTCCTCAGGATCCATGTGTGTGGGGGTTTTTTTTTTTTTTTTTCCCCCCTTCTTTTGTGGGGGGGGGGGGTTGGCGCAGGTTCCTTTTGGGTAGGGAAAAAATAACTAGCATTTGTTTTATCTTTTGGGTGATTTAAGATGAGCACTAAGAACCTGCAGTTATGAACATGAACTGGTCTCACCTGAAAAGGAGGAGAATCTTCCACAATGAAATGTGACTCAAATTTGTAATGGTTGATTTGGCAGCAATGTGAATGCGCTTTGAATCTGACTTGAGTGTAGTCCTGTAGTGTTGGTGGGTGTGGGGCTGTTTCTGGGGGTAGGCAGAGTGGTATCTGCATAGGGATTTGATTGGCTTGGTTTGCCAAATGAAGGGCCATGGAGGAACCTTCCTAAATTCAGCGTCATTCTGGTGGATCATTCTCCTCCAGTCAGTGCCCAATTCACCAGTCAGATTGTTGATTGAGACCCTCCAGAGTCACCTCAAAAACAGCCCCGTTTGAACAGCAGGTCCCACCAGCCACTGAAGACCCTGCCGTGAGTCTGAGCGACTGTTGGCAGTCATGTTTTTAGCGCTATCTCACCACTGCTCAGCTGCTCCCATCCAGCAGGACCACTGTTCTGAACCTATCATCAACTGGTCCTGTTGTCCTGGTGATCCAACCGTGTCTAGTCCCATCTTGTGGCTGCTCTTGACCTGATCATATCTCCATTGGGTACCCTCTCCCCAGTTATTGAATGTATTAGACATAATCACTTGTTTACAACTTTCTGGCTGAGTTTTGGAGATGGTGGTGTTGTAAATGAATTGGCTGTGTTGAGTTGGAGCTGTGGTATATCCAGCTGTCTCTGTCACACTAACAAGCAGCATCCTGTTATTGGTTGTCAGTAACAACTGCTGGTACGATAATTCTGAAGTAGTTCTAGGTTAGTCCACTAAGATCAGGTTAAATTTGTTTACTGATTTTGATATGCTTGGTCCTCATTTCTGTGCTGAAATGGTGTGCTTAAAGGCTGAAGATGCATGCGACTTTTTGGCTCGTCCTATTCCTTCCTAGAAGGGAAGGACTCTGCATTCTGTTGGGTGAGAATAGCTGCTTCAGCTACTTTTGCAGCGTCTAAAGATCAGAAAGTGTCGGTGTCCTGGATCGGCTTGCTGCGACTCTTCTGGTGCTGGTGAACTGTGGGAGAAAATGCTTTCATGAAATGCTGCGCTTTCCTGGTTAGATCAGTAGTAGTGTGGGTGAGGGTACCCTTATTAGATAGATTTTGGGCGTTTGCATAAGACATCAGAGGGATTTTTTAAATTAAAGGAAACCTGTTTTGGGCTGGATGGTCCCACTACACACGTTTCTGTCCAGTTGAGCCCTAGGTCTGAAGCCTGAGTTGGTTGCTGATTTGAGCCGTGATATGAGCAGACATACCATTCGCGTGGTTTGCATGACTGATCGCACTTAATGCAGATGATATCACTCCCTCCAGCATGTCAGTCATTTCTAACAACTTTGCCCACAGAGGAATAATAGGCTTCAGTCTTCTGTCTGTATCCCATAAATGTTGTACTGGTAATCGGGCCGTAGTGCAGATCTTGATTTGGCTAACCATGCTCATGCTTTACCTTTTAAGTATGTTCTGTCCCCAGACGTTCATAGGAGCCTCTGAAGACCAGTAAGCAGTTCCTTGTGTCATCATTGTTGTTGTGCGACTTTACTTTCACGCCAACATTAATCATGTTACGGCCCAGGGCAGGAAGCTGTAGACTCTTCTGAAGATGGTCCTAGTGGGTTTTTACATCCCGTGGGCATTTGTGTAATTTTTTTCCCCCCCAAATACTTTTAGTAGTTCTAACTAAAATTTGGCTCTTTTGATGCCGAAGTTTGGGATGCCAGTTTGGTAAGGATATACCGAACATGTAAGTAGGGATGGCCTGTTTCTGCGCTTGTTATGGCTGTGACATTGGAGGAGTCCAGTGGTCAGTGACATCAGCTAAAAGTATAATCTGGTATGGAGATTTGGAGCAGAGTCGGGTCTGTACTTAAGACTAAACATTTCCTCAGTGATGGTCTGGACCATCCGAAAGGAGCTGACTGTGAACAGGAATGTGCCGTTCACTATGATGATATTCCCTCCCCTGTTGCCGATGGTAACCCTGGCAGTAATCTGGGGTGTCCCATGGTCTCAATGGGCTTGGACTTGGTGACGTTTTGGTGAGGGGAGCCCAGTTATTCATATTCCCCAGAAGTATATATATTTATATTTAAAGTGGAATATATGAAAATAAATGAAGTGTTTTTTGTCTAAGTATCATATGTATGTCTTGCAGCTACTGTTATGGAAAAATTGTTTTAAAATGGAGTGTGTTGGTAATGGCTGAGTCTGTATCTGAACACACCTACTGCTTTTGAGTGTTGTGTCCCTATATATTCATCTGCTCTTACCCCAAATGAGTGTTAGAGGGTAACTAAAAGGCTTCTTGTATCAGACAGGTATATTTACTTTTGTTACCACCCACCCACCACCACTACCACTCTCTGTTCTTGACCAGGTTAAGTTCTACCAAGACCAAAGGCAAGCTAGACAATTTCAATATGGTTACTCTGTTCCATCCCCCCTGTGTATAGTCCCATGGCCCTTTTTCTTTTAGATTTCTGATATTTTGGGGCAAAGTTTGTATGTTTTGCCTTCACTGACACAAAATGGTTTGACACCCAGCCATACACTATTTCATGAATTAATGGTAGATCCAGTAGACCTAACCTTGATCTGAGCAGCTGTCAGTGATTAAAAGTAAGTTTGATTAGTGTTTTTTTTTTTAATTCCATATGTACAATGCTGTTTATGTGCAGGTTTTTGTTTCATGAAGTAGTGTGAAATGGTGTTCAGTACTACTTTTTTGTTTATATGGTTTAAGACTAGCTGACGGCATCTTTGGTCTTTCAACTGGTATGAAGTGGAGCAAATGTGCCGTGAAGCCCTGGGGCGGCTTGTCTTTACTAACAGCATCTAGTGCTCTTGTCAAATGGAATGAGTATGAAAAATGTCATGTGATGTGTGCAATCATTTTTAGAGTGTGTTCAATGTTAGCAAGCTTTCTGAAATTTGCAGGAATGTGCTTTTATTTGACTAGGGCTCTATGTATAGCAGTAGATAAGTGTGAAACATCTTGCAGTCTAAACGAAACCTGTTTCAAAAGAAAATAAAGTACAGTGATCTCGTTTTGGCCTTAAAATGTTTCTGGGTCATGCGTGTGCGGCATTGCCGTTAAGCTAGTGCTCTGAGCTCTGTAGCGCCACTTGGGATGTGGACCAGTCACACATCCCATATGTATGACTGGCAGCATGAGGTTATCTGTAGGATGTTAGCAGCCTCCCTGCATTAAACACACAGTATCCATGCATTCTTCAGTGTGAGCCGGCTGTTTCACCCCAGTTATTTAAGAAATAAACTAGCCAAAATGACCGTGCCTTGTTTAACACCCACTCCTCTTCAAAGAGAGACTGGATGATAGTTTTTTTTTAAACTTGGAAATACCACAACCCTCAGGTCCACCCTCAAGTTGGTAATTTCCACATCACCTTCAGGAACTTTACACATTGCTCCTGTTTGTGGTGTCACGTTACACCCTTGTTTCCACATGATGACCAAATGAACCTTTGCTTTAATGCAGGAATTATTTTTTTTCTGATGTCTGTAAAATGCCCCAGTCTCCCTCCCCCACAGAGACCCACCCTTAATTAGGCCACGTTTCACAGTTGCTACAGCATGGTGGTGGATCTGGTAAAGATGGGCTGTGAACTAAATGGCTTCAGTAAACATATGGCTTTTTACAGCGCTAAAGTGTAAAACCTGTTAGCTGTGGGTGTCTGAGCATGATGGTATGGTAACCATTTGGGCAATGAGATTTCACTTGGTGAAGCTGGGAAAGATGGCCCTCACTGTTTTTTTTTTTTTTTTAAAGAAAAACATCTTAACTGTACAAAGCTGTATGCTTATTTCTGGGCTCTTAAACTTGTAAGGTAGAGTAACTGGATCAGTCACTATTGACTGCTTGTTCATAGTCATGTTTCAATGATTCTTATGCTAAAGGTGTATTTTCTTGATTTTCCTTTTGACTTTCGGTGTCTGTTTTTAATCTGTACTTTAAAAAAGTTGGTTAAATGAAAAATGAGGTGTGTTGTGAATGAACCTTTTATGCATAGGAAGGTTGGGTTTGGGTCCTTTGGTGCGTAATCTATAGACTTGAGTTCTCATAGGTCCCATCATTGGTCATGTCTACAGACCTGCAAGAGACCCTTTGTTTCATTATAGCAGACAGGAATGACTGTAAACTGAGTGTCCATCTTTACAGTATTGATTCTTTGCTTTGTGTGTTTTTTTAATCCCAGCCAATTAGTAAGGAATGTAGAGTAATTTATCACAAAGCTAGTCTAATATGATTACATTCTTGAAATGGTTTTTCTTTCGCACCTTGCAATTGACTGAGTTGCCCCACCCAATGTGAGTGTAATTAGGACTAACAAACTAAATGGAGACATTCAGGAACTGACAGCTTTGAATTACGTAACTGCAGAAGGTTGTGTGCTTTTATGTGGTCTGCTGTTCTCATGTATGCTTGTCAATTCAAATGTCTAAGTGTAAGTCATTGCATTTTGGAAGTGACGGGGGGACTTGAACACCAAGACCACTGATGACTCTCCCCGGACGGAATGCTTGGGTCTTTATATCTGCCGATGTTTTGCATATCCCTTTTTTGTGCATGTGTGACTTCAAATTTGTTTGCTAAATAGAGCTCAAATTTTTCTAAGTTATCAAAAACAGCAAACCAACATGAAGAAGGTGATGCGTTCAATAAATATTAGGGGTTTTTGTTTCAATGAAACTACTGTGTGATCTCAGCTGTAAGAAATGTTTATTAAGCTTAAATCCCTTTAATACCAAAGTTGTTGCTGGGGGTTGGGGGTGGGAGAGAGCAGTGTGTATGCGTGCCTATATCTTACATGTTTGTCACTTACCCTACTGTTGCTCTCTTTTGCATAAATTTCTCAGTGGAATGGTTGAGACTGTACTGGAGGGGTGGGATATGGACTGAAGTCATGCAACAACCTGCTAGTTTAAATTTTAAAAAAGGAAAAATCCACTCTTCCTGTTGTTTGCTGGAACACAAAGTAATTATACCTGATATCTGATTGCTGATTGTGTTATTGCAAAGGTGAAAAATACAAAACAAAATCTAATAAAATTTATCTTTAAACATTTCAGTGCTTTGTGCTTTGGTTCAAGATGGTGTTGCTTATTTTGGAAGTTATTATAATTTTTTCAACTTAAACTTAGGATGATTATTTGGTAGACTGTTTACAAATGCATTTTTACAGGCTCTTTTCACATTAAATCCATGTATTAAATATCGAAATTTTCATTTTAACAATTTAGCACTAATGGGTTTGTATTGATAATTGATAATTACTTGCCATTTTATTTTTTGCTGTAGTTCTCGCCTGCAGATTCTGCAGCAATCTGAAACTGTCGTCCCACTGTCTTCATTGGAATGCATGTCCTAGATTGTGTGTTGGCATGTATGTATCACCCTTTCCATGATTGCTAATTTCAATCAAATGTAGCCCTGTTAAGGCTATTGATGACAGGTGCACCCTTTTTTAAATAATTGTAGAAATAAAAGTAAAGTCAATGGAGTGGTGATTAAAAAAACGAGTAGGCTACAGTTTTACATAAATATTTTATTCTACATTACTTGTGAATTGTAAGCGCAATGGGTTGGACAATGAAACAAAGTGTCGTGTAGGGCCCCCTTCTTGTGGCCAATACATCATCAACTTGTCTTGGGAATGACAAATGCAAGTCCTGCAAAGTGGCTGGAGGGGTTTCGAGCCATTTCTCTTGCAGAACAGAGGCCAGGTCTCTGTGATGCTGGTGGAGGAAAATGTTTACTGAATTGCTCCACTAAAACCACCCCAGAGTGGCTCCGTAATATTCAGATCTGGTGACTGTGAAGGCCATGGAAGATGTTTCGTTGTTTATCATACCACTCTGTCACCAGTCTCTCTGTGTGTATTGGTGCATTATCATCCTGAAACATGGCACAGCCTTCATGGTGCAATGTTTGAACCACTGGGTGAACATGGTCCTCTAGAATGGTGATCCACCCCCGTGCTGCACCCTGGGAATGCAACAGTCTGGGTTTTAAGCATCTTTGGGGCTTCTCCACACTGTAACACACCCAGATGTGAAGGTGGACTCACCAGAGAACAATATGTTTCACATTGTTCACAGCCCAAGATTTGTGCTGTTGGCACCACTGAAACTGACATTGGGCATTGGCATGAGTGACCGAAGTTTTGGCTATAGCAGCCCAGCCATGAATATTGTCCCTGTGCAGCTCCCGACAACCAGTTTTGGTGGAAACAGGTGAGTCTAGGTGTGCATTTAATTCTGAAGTGAGTTGGGCAGCTGTGGTTTTATGTTTTTGGATACAGTCTGGGCTAGTACCCAGACATCCCTTTCACACAGCTTACTCTTGCATTCACCGTTACCTCTGGACATGGTCCATCCTTTGTGGTGCTATGCTGACATTACCCTGGATACTGTGGCTCTTGATACACCACAAAGACTTGCTGTCCTGGTCACAGATGGCCCAGCAAAATGTGCACCAACAATTTGTCCTCTTTTGAAGTCTGATATGTCTCCCATTATGCTGTGTGGATCGCAATATTTTATGTACAACTGTGCTATTGCTCTGCTAATTCAACTTTTACACTCTGCTCTTACTGATGGAATGAGCAATCAGTGAAGATTGGTTGCCAGGCCACACATGTATAGATGTGAAACCTCAAACAATATTGACCAAGTGATTCAGTTTCATTGTCCAACTCCTGTACATGCAACAAAAGCCAGAACATCGTCATAGCAGGAAACCGCATCTGTCAACCCCCTGGACTTTCCTTTGTTAGAGTTTTCACTCTCATCGTGTTACTGAAATGCTAGCTGCTGTTGACTCAAGAATGTCATTGTGGCAAATTGTTTTAGAATCCCATGTTTTTTTCACACTGTGTCGAAGTATTTGGCTGAAGGCACATGCCTTTGTCAATCAAACTACACACGTCAACAAATTAGTTTTTTTTTTTTTGTGACAGATAAATTGGTGAATTTTACAGTATTTTTGTGCCTAATTTAAATGTCCGATTACAATTTCCCTACCATGTCAGAATTTTGAGTGACACGCAATTAAGCTTTACATTATACATATATTTATAGTTTATGTGTATGGTGGAAGTGTATGATTGTCTGCTATACTTGGAGCTAGGAAAATCCCTCTTACGGATCCTGCAGAAGCCAGCAAGCAAACTGGGACTTCACTTGCCTTGATAACATTATTCCATATCAGAGAGAGAGCTGGATACTGTCTCAACATGTCCAAATGTGTTACAGCCTGTGAACTCTGACAAAACTGACTTAAAATACTTTGCACCCTTCTGTAAAGTTTTTAAAATTCACCAATTCTCAAATAATCTTTAATATACTTATAGATTCTCAATATAGGTATTATACACTCACCTAAAGGATTATTAGGAACACCTGTTCAATTTCTCATTAATGCAATTATCTAATCAACCAATCA
>JAAGVU020000084.1:502525-516861 GCA_011763525.2 Mormyrus iriodes | reverse complement strand
TAATTGCATTAATGAGAAATTGAACAGGTGTTCCTAATAATCCTTTAGGTGAGTGTATATATATATATATACACACATACACACACACACTCACACTCACACACAGCCGTAGAAAAAATTAAGAGACTGCTCCATATTTTTTAAGAATTTGCGTTTTTTAAATCCTGGTTTAATCCAGGTTCTGCTGGGCTGGCCGAAGGTTACAGTGAGTGGCAGGCTGCTTCCAGGCTCAAAATTTCTAAGACAGCAGTACATAAGAACAGGTGAAGGTGAAGCAGGAGATACTAGGAACAGCCAAAAACTAGGCAGGTAGAGAGCAGAAGCAACTTTCTAATGCCAAAGATGATGGTCAACTTATCCAACAGTACCTGAACTGGAGGATGACATCAAGTGACCTTCAAAAAGAATGGGAAACATTAAGTGGTGTGAAGTGCACTGCTAGGACAATTCATAACAGGCTCCTAGCAGCATCACTGAAGTCCCGTAAAGCAAGGAAGAAACCCTTTGTTGATGAGAAACAGAGAAGAGCCAGGTTGGGGTTTACAAAAAAATGTATAATATAGTTTTCCCAGAAGCATATCCATAAATCGTGAAATGAGTGAAACTAAATATTTTTGCTAATCGCCATTTGAATTTAAATCAACATGTACTTAAGAGCCAATGACTGGAACATAATTACAGCTCAGCAAACATTATGCAGCAATAAACTGAAGACAGCTGAGTACCTGAATCTACTGAATGGCCAGGTTTTCCCATCAATGCATTTTTTCTTTCCTAACGGCATGGGGGTATTCCAGGGCGAGAAGGCCAAGAGCCAATGCCAATGTCATCAGGCTGGAATTTTCAAAGAGTGGTTCAGGAGCATGAGGAATCATTTTCACATATGAATTGGCCATCAATTAACCTTAACCCCGTTGAAAATCTCGATGAGAAACGAATGCAAATATGGATGAAAATAAATGTTGAGATGTTGCATAAGCTCGTGGAAATAATGCCATGACAAATGTGCACCATAATCAAAGCTAAAGGCAGTCCAACAAAATATTAAAGTGCAACTTTTTTTTGGCCAGACAGTGTGTGTGTGTGTGTGTGTGTGTGTCTATATATATATATTTATATATATAAACTGTAACTGTTACAAAAGTAGTATTAACATCCCTGGCCTATCAACAGGCAATGCAATCTACTACTGATCAGTTTTGTCTTTTAATTTTAAATAAATGTGAAATCTCTGTTAAATTTGGCAGAGGTTCAGAAATTTAATGACCTACATTTTGTAAAGGGTTTAAAGAATAAAAAAATGACAATGCACATAACGTGTGTATAAAGTATTCTATAAATAAAAAGATTAAATACTGCGGATGCAATTCAATGATAAGGATGCAACCAAACAATTTTATTTCTTCATTTGTGTTTTGGATTGTTTATTTTGACTCTGGGTTTTGGGAAGGAACACATTTGTTAATTACTGTAGGCATTTGAAGTATAATGCCAATAAAATGAACTATAGAAACAGAAAAAAATAGCCGTGATCTTCGGGTCTTGTCATTTAACTTTATGACTTTCTGTCGGTACAGGTTACTTTACTGAGATCAGTTTGAACAAAAATCAAGAACCTTATGGTCCACCAGTAGAAATAGTTTTGGTCAAGAAATTGACTTTAAATATTGCAATGAAATAATTTTTTTAACACAATATTCCTTGATGGATATGTGAGATTGATCACTAAGGGGCACTAAGCACATGGGTAACTGTGAAATATTTAGCAATAGGGGGAGCCAAGCACCAGAGTTTGAGGACTTCAGAGTACTTTTTTACACTTAATTTAATTCAGTTCAATTCAATTTTATTTCTTCAGTGGGAAGGAAAACTTAATAGTAACCTTTGGAGGAACCAGACTCAAAGGAGGAGCCCATACTCCAGGGGCCGGCAGAAGATGTCAAATGAAAAAAATGACAAAATCTTATTTTTTACAGTCCAAATTTTAAGATTCAAATCTAAATGCGGCAGGCAGGCAGGTGCTGGTTCTGCTTCTGAAGGCAGACTGAATGGTGGTACAGCAGCAGGGCAAATTTAATTACCAAGGAAAGCAAACAGTACTATTTACCAAAAATGTCATTTGAGTGCAAAGTTAGTGCTCCTTAAAATAAAAATACTTTATATTTAAAAAAAGAGATTTTTTTTCAAATATGAAAATGACATAAAGATTTAAGGTGCCCAAAGTCATTTGTCATTTTTTCATCTGATGTAAATGTGGACAAGAAACAAAAAGCATTGATGCGTGTGCCTCTGCGTAGCATAAATTATTGTTAGCAGTGATACTGATTATTAACCTTTTCCAAATTTAAAATTATTTGCAACAGTAATTGTACACTGGCTCACACCTAAATGATTTATTGAGCCTGTAAAATATTGGCGTGAATTAAAAATACATTCCAAAAGTATAGAATGAAATTGGGTGAGGAGAAGTAAAATAAAAAAATCAATATTTAATATTTCATAACAATAATAATAAATTCCATTTAAAATGTTGTCAAGTTAGTAAACATTTTTTGATGATATTCTGTGTATGTAGGGGCACAGATGGCCACATCTGAGGGAAAAAACTTTGATAAATAGCATCCCTAAATAGGGTTGGGTATCTAAATGCTTGACTCATCAGACTGTGTCAATCATCATCAACTACTCCCAGGATGGGGTTACTGCAGGTGGGAGTCCATTCACACACACTTCCCACAGTCTCCCTTCCCCTCTGTTTGCAGGTAGTCATTGTGCATGCATTCCTACAAGTTTTGGTCACATGGATATGCAATCCAGAAAAAAATGCAATCCAGAAAAAACATATATCTATGACAGCTTCCTTTTAAATAGCAAGCAATGTAAGTCTGTTTAAATCGATATTACCTATACCAAGCTTATGTTGAATGTAATTGTCAACACAGTTTTTCCCATATCTCAGATTGGCCTATTTATATTACTGCAACAAAGCTAACGACTTCTTCTAAATTTGACCTAACGAGAAATTGTCTGTTAAAATAAAGCAATAAATCTATGCATGTGTCCTGACATAATGTGTATCATTAGAGTATACAGAGGCTCAGTAAATTTTAAACTTGCAACACATTGTAGAGAAGGCTCCAATAGGTCATTTGTCAAATCCATACCAGACAACAAAATAACAGTATGTGCGTGTCGGCCAGTGTTCATCAAAATGTTCACTTACACCATTAGCCCAAATTGTATCCATTTTGTATTTATTAATGCACCTTTGGGGTTGTCATAAACAAAATTTCGTTGTGTTACACAATGACAATAAAGTGCCTGAATCCTGAATCATGCCAAATGACTCATGATGCGTGTCTAGATAACCATAAATTTGAGACGTTTTGCTCTGTAGCCCCCCCACCACTTCAAATATATCTCCTGGGCCCCTGAGTATGTACTGTAGTTTTATGAATAGAATCTGCACTGTGCTTAAGTTTTTTGTTCAACACACCCATTGGACATGTGGCCACTATAATGATTGAGAATTTTCCCAGTGCTTCAAATCAACATGCATCTTGCAGCTACCATGACTGGCTTTTTAGTTTCCAGTACTTGTGGAGTGATAGCATAACTAGCAGCTTTGTGAAAGCATAGTGATAGTATAACTAGCAGCTGTATTGTGATGTCTTTGGTTATACTCAGTGAGCAGTAAATAACGTAAGTTACATTGCAATTACATGTTGTTTGTTTAAGTACTGCTTGAAATGTTCAATGTCGCAAATATACAAATGCTCATGTACTGATTTTCCATTGAACTGGATATCAGTGATTGGTACAGTCATCCCTACTTGATTACAGTCATTATGATTTTCATTTGAAATCCTGTTTAATTATAGTGTGCTTTCAGTGTAGTTTTATTAGCTTATATTTTAAAGATACGTTTTTATTTAATGTTTACATATTTTATTTTCAGTGCGCCTAATTTTATTTCTAGGATAGACTGAAAGTTGTCGAGCTTATCTTTAGAGACTTCATCATGAATACACAGTGCACATTGTGCACTAAGGTCCTCAAAATGGACAAAACATATTCTCCGCATTATTCTAGGTACTAAAAGATAAACAAATCTTTACTTTGGCTAAATGGTATTAAAAACGGAACCAGAAAGCATTTGATATTTGTTTTTATTTGCTCTGTTTTTAGTTTAGAAGCAATGTTTACTGTTTTCGTAGTCGTTTCTTTTTTATTTTTGTATCTTATTTAATTTCAGTTTGCGAAATAAATTGATTTAATACTAAACTAGCGCGAATTTGATAAAAATGAACTATAGAATGTATAAACATGGATATTTAAATTAATTTATTTGCTATTCTGCAACACCCTGACCAATGGCACCTGCAGTCAATTTTGACTGGGGTGGCCGTCAGGAGCCAGTCATATTTTTTGGAGGTGGCCGCGCCGCACCATTTCTCTTCAACGGTTCTTCTTAGACAATAAAACTGCATTTCATATTTATTATTTGGTAGACATAACACGTTGTACTGCTTCTTAGCTGGTCAACCCTGCAGCACCACGGTCCAATATCAGCACCCCACCCCAGACTCATCAGCCGCTTGCCTCCGACAACTACTCCGTTCCTCCTGGATCCGCAAACTTTCTTCTCTTTACTGTTTTTTCAGTACCGGACAGATTAATCGCCGCACTTGCCTGAGAGCAAACATTACTCCTTTGCCTACCACAGACTTCTTATAATGTCCCTATTTTATGAGCGCCGTAAACAGGCACATTCCCCCCAGCACTAAACCCACTTTACTCTCCTGATAGCTGCTTAATCACGTGTCCAGTCAAAATGTTGCAAGATCAAAATGTTGTGAGCTGCACACAGCAACAAATCCATACTATAGCCAGAGTGATTTTCTAAATATACACTGTGACAGCCTTATAACTCTAGAAACACCGCCGAAGCCTTCTTCGGGCAACCCGAGGAGTTTCCAGCCCATATCCATCTGTGAAGTTCAGTCCAATACTCATTGAACTGGAGTCGAAAAAAACGTAGTTTTTAAAAGGGAGAAGACAGCGGTGAGCTTAGCAAAAATGATATCAGTAATTAGCATAAAAATGTGTATAGGAAGCTGCTGATTTACTAATAACAATTATTTAGAAAATTAAAGGGTTAGCGTTTGTTTTAAATATGTAACGTGAATTGGCGCCCCCTAGTAAACTAGCAGAGAGAAAGGCTTACAGCACCTGGTATTCCCTGACAGTCTCCCATACAAATACTATCAGGCCAGACTTTGCTTAGATTTTAAGATCAGATGAGATTGGCTCTAGTCAGAGCGGCATGGCCATAAGTAAGAGGGATTGCTCAAAAGAAACCCTTTTGTAGTCAATGCATCTATATGCTGGTCACAGACATAACACACTACAGTCTCTGCTTTGAGAGCAGCTTGGTTTAGTTTGCTGAACAAATATCTCTTTTTAGAAAGTTGTGTTACAGCTTGGATTTTGCTCTGAGTTATGATGGCCCTGCAAAGCACATAGGGATTGTGGGATAGGTCATGTCGTCCTGGTTAGTTCTGCATGAGAAAGCACCTTGACTCTGATGCACAGAGGAAAGCACCAATCAGGGAACTTTGCAGGCTCTGTGTCTTGTTCCCCTTTGTGATACCAATAAACCAGCCATAGCCATTTAGCAAGTTAAGGTTTTCTTCATATTTTTTTAGGCATTACTCTGCCACCAAAAATGGTAGACAACAAAACACCTCAGAATTCCGCTCCTGGTTCCTCTCCCATGTCCACCTGAAGTGTCTATCACATTTCTATATGAAGACATTTGACTCTGCATGCAATGTTTAGTTTTGCGTTCAAGTGTTTCCCTTCTCATTCCTCACATTTTCACATGAAAGGACAGTGGCCAATGAGGTATAAACGGTTTTATGCTGTGCTCCTCTATACTTTGAAAAAGCAAACTAATTCCCAGGAAATTGCTGTGAACAATCGTTGTAAAACAGAGCAGAGAAATAAGAGACACAAGGCTGTTTTATTATTTTCTTATTGCTTACTGATTTATTGTACCATAGTTAGTCCAATATGAGAGGGACCATGGGAAGAAAAAGGGTTTCCTTCAGTTTGCAGCAGGACATCCAGCCATAGATTTTGTCAGCAATAATGTGTGGATCCTGGAAGGCCACGATCCAGGACAAGGCTCAACAGTAGAGGGAGGTAGAAGTTTTAAGGTGGAAAGCAATGTAGATGGTGCCTGGCTTTGTTGCTACTGCTGTTCTACAATCCTCTTGTAAAACTCCCTGCTTTTATGAAATAACAGGCAGAGATGTTTTTTTGCAGTTCTATAGCAATCATATTTAAGGAGTTTCAGGTTCTACAGTAGAATGTTTGGCATGTCAGTTTACTGTGTGGCTATGTTCAGGAGGATAGAGGACATGGAAAGAACTGACCCGGGCATCATTGGAGATGTGATGCGGCAACGCCCCTGTTCACAGTTCCCCAAAGCTCTGGATGAGGCAGGAAAAGCAGAGGAGAAGCAGGAGGAGGAAACAAGGCCCTGGGACTCCGTGCGGGTTCCACATGAGCTACACACTTGCTGCGATGGTTTGAGGAATGTGTTGAAAATGTGACCCTCCTGAAGGTAAGGTGACCATCTTTACAAGCTTTCTGAACCTAAAAAGCAAGCAGGAAAAATGTTGTGCTACATCTTATCAGTTCATTTAACACAAAATTAGCAGAGAAGCAGCCATGCTATTGGATATTGGATTTGCATAGGAATTGCTTCAAGTAGCATTCCATTGCAATAGCTGAACAGGTTTCCTCCTAGAAAACACCTATTCACATCAAAGCATTGTTTACAGCTGGGGGTTAGGTGGTGGAATAATCTCAGCAGAGGCTTTTTCACATTGACTAGTAGGTGGTGTTGTGCCATTTTGTGTGTGCTGAGAACACTGAACCTGTTTATAGTTTCTGAAAGTGTTCTGCAGGAATCCTGCATCCTGTAGGAGCTGAAGAGAGACTGCGGCATGTTGTCCCTGTGGTTCCGTTTTATTAAAGAAGCATTGCACAGTGACGGTTTAGTACTAAATGTTAAATTCAAGTTAAAGAACTACATTTGGTGCTATCAGAAACTACAGTATTTGTTTACAGACAGCCATTTCATTTGGTCCAGCTATCTAAGTTAATAAATGTGTGCTTTGAGTCCTTGTTGTGATATGTAGGTCTGAAAGTATACTTACTCATTTATTGCACATTCCACGTATATGACAGTATGCAGAAACATTCCTCACCAGTTAGGTGGTTACTTTATCTCTTTGTGTATTTGTTAATTTCCAGGTTTGAAAATGTCTTTTGTATTGTTTAAAGTTTTTTCTATGTTTAAATATTTATATTCTGTTTATTTCTTGGGGCGGCACGGTGGTGCAGTGGTTAGTACTGTTGCTTCATATCTCTGGGACTTGGGTTCCATGTATGTGGAGTTTGCATGTTCTCTCCATGTTGTTGTGGAATTTCCTCTGGGTACTCTGGTTTCCCCCCACAGTTCAAGGACATGCTGAGGTTAACTGGAGTTAACAAATTACCCATAGCTGTGAATGGTGTGTGGGTGTGCCCTGTGATAGGTTGGCGTCCCATTCTGGGTTGTTCCCTGCCTTGTGTCCGTAGCCTGCAGGACAGGCTCTGGACCCCTTGTGACCCTGAATAAGACAAGCGACAAGCAGTTACAAAGAATGGACGGATGGACGTTTATTTCTCTTTTGCATTATGACCAAAATTTTCGGTGAAATAAAAGTAAGAACTGTAAAAGATACACTAATGGTAGGGCTATATGTCAGAGATGTTGAAGCTGGAACACACGATGGAATTGCAGTGGTGCACAAGTGAGGGAAAAAAAACAGAGCTGTGTGTGGGGGGTAATAAGGCCATTTCGAAACTGCAACCTTCAGAAATATTAAAAATAATGTGAGCACATGATATACCCATAAACATTATATGACAATAAAAAAATTTAATAATTAAAATGTGTAAAATAGACAGAGACCAGATATAGAATATATCAAACTGTTATAACTAGTAACATAACTGGCAGGAATGTTGCTCAGTTAACGCTTACATACTTGGAGGAACCGTGGCCACAGACAGTAATTTTTCATGCATATGGAGTACATGTAACTCAGGCTGACAACAGACGGAAGAGAGACAATTTGTGTGTGTTTCATGGGATTGGAACCCCTGAGCTCTTGGTTGTTAGTACAATACTCTTTGTTGAGCTACAGGAGTATGTTAACGCAATACTAAATCATTCTTTAACATTTGACTTTTCAATAGGGGTGATCGCGCAATATATACACTAACTGGACATTTTATTAGGCACACAGTGCTAGTACTGGGTGGGACCCCCTTTTGCCTTCAGAAGTGGCATAGATACAACGAGGTGATTGAAACATTCCTCAGAGACTTTGGTCCATGCTGACAAGATAGCATCATGCAGTTGCTACAGATTTGTCAGCTGCACCTTCCTGATGCGAACCTCCCGTTTCACCACATCCCTTAGGTGCGTTGTTGGATTGAGATCTGGTGATTGTGGAGGGCATTTGAGCACAGCGAATACATTGACATGTTCAAGAAATTAGCCTGAAATGACATGAGCTGTGTGACATGCCATGTTATCTCGCTGGAAGTAGCAATTAGAAGCTGGATGCACTGTGGTTATGAAGGAATGGATATGGTCAGCAGCAATACTCAGGTAGGCTGTGGCATTTAAATGATGCTCAATTGTTACTTCCTCAAAGGCCAGGAGAAATATAATCTCTATTCTGACTCATTCACCAAGGACTTTGTATAATCAGAGCAAAAACAATGAGATGTTATGGGGCAGAAGCCTTTTTCCAACATTTTATCTGGCCGCTTCAACTAAAATTTTCTCCCTTTTTCTTGTTTGTTTGTTTGTTTCTGCTTTGATTTGTTGGACATACACTTCAATTGAACAAAAGTGCGCTGGAAGAAAATGGGGGGGGTTGATTCATTTGGAAAATGTAAGCGTACAGTTAGGAGGCGCCAGCTCCCGAATTAGACACTGCGACCTCGGATTAAGTACTTTGGCTCCGGGTGAAGATGGCAGACTAGGGACGAGTACCGGGGGCTTACACGTGCTGTGTGATATATTCTAATCTAGAAGCAGGGTTGAACATGGATAGTGTCGGCCATGGGCATCGGTTTTAATTAAAACTTAATAAGACGTCGCATTCGACGTTTGTGCTGTGAGGCTTGCGTGCAGTGACTGGTAAGCGGCGCTAGAGGGGGGTACGGCCGAGGGTGCAGTATTCCGGCGCCGGCTGCGCTACTACGCGGCCAGCAGAGCGGCCGCTCCTGACCCGGCGAGGCGGTCATGTGACCAGCTCCATCGCCCTCCCCACCATGGCGGAGCTGGATGGTGATCCCGTCTTGTGAGTCGTGTTTTTGTTGCTTAAAGGACGATTTTGGGGGGTTTGTTTTTTTTTTCTGGATCTGAAGGATGGCCGACCGAGGCGTGGACGTGTCGGCTCTGCCGAAGGAGGTGAGAGACCTGCTGGCGGAGCTGGATCTGGAGCTGTCCGAAGGTGAGGCTACGGACGCCGCCGCGATCGCACCGTTTACGGCCGGGGAGCTACAGCATCGCCGGCCGCTGCTTGGAGCCGTGTGTGTACGGAGGCGGATGTGTACGTGTGCGTTTACTTGGGCATATATCTGTGTGTTTATACAGTTATGTTCTAATGTGTGTTAATGGTGGCGTCTGGATATGTGCGTCTTTATATAAGCGTGTTCCTACGTATGTGTATTTATGGATGTGCGGGGGGTGCCTTGCAGATTGGAGTGCTGCTGTGTAAGCGCACCATATGTGTGTTTTTATATATGGAAGTGTGTTAATAAATGTGTCTGATCTTGCGGACTGGTGCAAGTTGATGTTGCCGTTTTTACACACTCGCGGTGCCTGACTGTCTTTATAAATATATATATATATACTCGCACCATGCCTGGTCGTCGTTACAAACATACATGATGCGTGGCAATCTTATTTTTTTTGTAAATTATTAATACGTTGCTTTCTCGGTGAATTTCACTGGATTGCGCGTTTCCTGTATTTGATTGCAGCAAACTTTCTGCTTGACCATCTTTATATAGCCTTATCTTTGTGTGGCTCACATACTGTCGCATATCGAGAGTCCCGATTATAAGCGTGTGTGTAGTTGGTTAGTAGGCTGGTTGTTGGTGGTAGTGTTTTATTTTTAAAGATCTGTGCGCATACTTCTCCAGGATATAGTGTTGGTTTATGTCTCCTTATGCGGGGTATGACTTTGCAATAGTGACTTGTGCGCAGTGTCTGTCTCGCTGGTGCTTTAAATTTACTCTGACATTCAGCTGAATTACCTGGTGATCAGTCAGACCATGGAGGTGTCCTGTACTTGAGCTCAGTGTTTTGTGTGTGGGGGTCCTTTTAGGGTCCTGTTCCTCTAACATAGATGTATGGAAGATGATGTGTATCGCCTGCCAGGAGAAATTAATCTGTTTGGCATTTTTATTACTGTAATGGTGGGGGCTGGTGACTGGAGTGAATTTGAGTGATTTTAGTAAAATATGTGGAGAGTGTTAGTGTTAACTCGTCAGTGACGTGGTGTTGGTGCTTGCGGATTTGGGGTTGGAGGGTTTGTAGTGTGTGAGGTACACAGCACCAAAAAATACCCACGATGCTCATCTCTTCTCATGACCAAGTCCAACCCACCTCTCTGGAACGCCACGTTCTCTGCTGAGGTGACTCAGCCCATCTGTCTTGATTCAGCCTTGGAAGGATCCACATTTAATATGTTTGTTCCTCTTAGTGCCGTTTATTTTATCCTATTCAGAAAATTTAGAGTATCTGTAGATGTAAAGTTCTGAAAATAATCACTGGATCTTCACAGTCATTCAGAGGATTTGGTTACTTGATCCGGAAGTGTTAGATACAGTGACATTTTTAAAGAGGCATTCGGAAAAGATTTAAGGGTTTTCATCGATTCGTGCTGTTCAGACTAATCATGTTGTGACAAATGCAGATCTTGTAAATATTACGCATTTACTGGGGAAGTCGTTGAGTAATAATCCTTTTTTTTCCACTCAAATCAAGCTAGTCCGGTTTTACAGCACGTCTTAAGCATTGCTGGAGGAAAGACACATGGACGAGGAAGACTTATTGAAACTGAGCTGGGATCAGATTTATACAGATTTTGTAGAGACTAAGATGGGTTCAGACTCATACAGGCCCTGGAAAACCGATCCGGGATCAGATTCATACCAAACTCGTGACGCAGCAGTGCCCCCGTTTAAAGTTCATGTAATTATCTGGCACACAGATTTATTAGGCTGGGAAAGGCTCCAACGCAGAATGCAGGTTACCTCTGTAGGTCATTTTGTCATTTGAGTGTTTGCTTTCTGTTCTGCCAGTATGATCCAGATTTCAGTGCGTCTGAGGTCTTTGAAATGCTGTTGAATTTAGCTTAACTGTTTGTTTCACTGGGAATTTCCCATAGTGTAGCTTCGAGCCTTCTGCAGTGTCCCCCATCTCGTTGAAGGTTTCTCATGTTGATGTGGAGGTCCTGCTGAGATGACAGGTTTCTCTGCCTGCTCTGTGGACCTCTGAGGATAAAAGATGGTTTGGGTCACATTGATAGAATTCCCAGGGTCAGTAGTGCTCTGCCTTTGGAATGATCGGGAGGCTGTCTGGATCCACTAGCCTGTCTGGTTCTGTCCCCCAGTCACAGCCTTCCCTGACAGCGCAGAGAAATTTAAAAATGTGTCAACAATGCAAGTGTACAAGTTGTGTGATCACCGAGGCGTGGTGTTACAGCTGGTTCACCAGAGAGCATCCATTTCCCTGGGAGAAATTTGCTCTCATTGTAAAACTTTAGCTGACATTGTTGAACGGATGATGGCATGGTAATTCAATCTATACATTTTATCCACCTCTTGGTTTATTATTTTTTTTTTTAACTTGGGTGTTTGTTAAGGTACAATGTTGGCATCCAAGATTATTTTTCCTGTTGTTATTATGGTTACCAACTACACTGAAATGTGTTACAATCATGGTTTCAGTCATGACTTAAAATTGTCTTGTTTTATTGGTTTCTGCTACAAGCTAGAGATGCATGATATATCATTTAACATATTGGTATCGGTTGATGTTTATTAAAAATCAAGACATCGGTCTCGGTCTGATGTGTGAATCTTTGTTGATAATCCCAGTCGTTATTTAGACTTTAATCAATGGTTAGTGTTACTAGCACCAGATCTAAATACATAACTGCTAAAATAATGGAAATTGTACTGGAAGATCAGCCATCTTCCATAGTCAGGACAGGGATTTAGCCGCTTAGAACCTCGTTACAGTATCCAAAGTCAGTGCTACTTTGCTTATGTTTCACTGCCTCCATTTTATGATGCTATTGCTGCACATTCATGAGATGTTAAGAAGTAAATTCACTGACTTCAGTTTCACTACAGATTTGGGGAACTTGCAGGTTAGCTAGCTATTCGTATTGGTAATATTAGACAAAAATATTTTGGTTATTGGAATCAGTCAGAATTTCCATATCGGTGCACCACTACTACAAACTGCTGCTGTGTTGCTATGGCGATGGTATGTTGAGAGGGTTCAGTTTGTATTAGTAACAGGACCCTGTGTTGGGTTTTCGTATGGCCCTGCTCCTCATTTGGGAGCTTGGGGAGGCTCCGAGGAGATATGGTGTACAGCCCACTGGGAACATCCGTGTTCTGTGTTTTTGTGTTGCCTGCCATTTTCTCACCATGTGCCTGGAAAGGATTCAGATGAGAAAAAAATATGTCCTGTTTGTGAGTTCTGAGGGGGCTGCATTTCGGGTTGGGGGGGTGGGTGTTGAGCTCACTTGCGCATAAGCCCAAATTTGCAGTGCCCTCTGTTTCCATCGGTACACAATGGGAGCCATTGAGTTGATGAAAGGCATGGAGGCTGGAATCCAGGCCATCGAGCCAGAGCCACTGGGGGGGGCGGTGCAGCTTCCAGCCAGAGCCGTGTGTGCGTGAGGGAAGGGTCCTCGTGGGGGGTGCTTGAGGTTCTGTGATCCCGACTGGGGAAGGTCTGCAGTCATATCTGGGAAAAGTCTCCAGTGTTAGAATTACCCAATAGGGGGCAGTACCCTCCCCTCCCATTGTGGTGTCCCCTCTGGGGGTCAGGGGGTCTCTTGAATGACTAACTGATAACCAGCTGAAGGCGCATTTATGATGAATGCTCTTCTCTGATTTGTGTAATTATTACGTTATATAACCTCCTTAATCAGGTAGGCCTCGCGCTTGCTGTGATTGTCAGCGTGAGTCTGCGCTGTTCAGACAGAGTGTTGTAGTGCTGCTGTTCAGGCGTTGTAGCAGTGGATGTTTGCTGGTTTCCCTGCTGGGGCTGGTCTCCCGTGGAAACGTGACTGTTGTGTTGCGTAATGGTGGGTGTGAGTTCTTTCTTAATGCCTCTGTCTCAGGGCCCCCTGAGGGGTCGGGGCCCGCTGGATCTGCACGTGCTTGTTTAGCCCCGCAAGGCCTGGCCAGGGTTGTTATCGTTAATGAAAACTATAAGAGAACACTTCCTGAAACTGGAATAGAACATGAACTGAAAATTTAAAAACCTACAATGAAACGAAAACTATAAATATCTCTTCCTACATAAAATAAAAACCAATCAAATACTTTCCTTTGTAGCAAAAGTAATGATTTTTTAAATCTTTAATTACTATTAATAATACCTGGAACATGTTTTGTGCGCTGTGCAGTCATGTAGGATTCACATTCAGTCCAGTTGATCCCTAGAAGTAAAATTTAATAAAACTTTATCTGAAACTAAAATATATCAAAACTAAATACAAATATATCTTTAATAAAATGACACTGAAACTAACTAAACTGGATTTCAAATGAAAATTGAAAATAATATAAAATAAAAGCTGAGTTAAAACTATAATAAAACTGTAATAAAACACCAGCCCTTCCTCGTGAGCTGAGCCCTGGGCTGCTGCTCCTTACACACACACACACACACACACACACACACACACACACACACACACACACACACACACACACACACACACACACACACTCACTCACTCACTCACTCACTCACTCATTCACAGAGACACACTCACTCACTCACTTACTGAGACACTCTCTCTCACACACTCAGAGACACACACACTCACTCACTCACTTACTGAGACACACTCAGAGATTCACTCACTCACTGAGACACACTCAGAGATTCACTCACTCACTGAGACACACTCAGAGATTCACTCACTCACTGAGACACACTCAGA
>JAAGVU020000084.1:488178-500955 GCA_011763525.2 Mormyrus iriodes | reverse complement strand
ACACTCAGTCACTCACTCACTGAGACACACTCACTCACTGAGACACACTCAGTCACTCACTCACTGAGACACACTCACTCACTGAGACACACTCAGTCACTCACTCACTGAGACACACTCAGTCACTCACTCACAGAGTTTATCATTGTGAGGACTCTCCATTCATTTTTATTTTTCATTGCCCTAATCCTAAGTAACTATGATGACCCTAACCCTTTCCTTGCCTAACCTTAACCATGTATAACCAAACAAAATGGAACACTTTTGAATTCTAGGTTTTTGATTGCATTCACGGATTTTTTATAAAATTGAGTTTATCCTTGTAGGGACCTATAAAATGTAGGGCATTTCTTAAACGCACTGTGTCCTGCCTGCACGCACGTCAACCAGTGGGCTGGCGTGCCACTTGTGGAACTGCCCCTTTATGGCTGCATGTGTCTATCCCTCCTTCTTCACTCATCCTTGGTGACATTAATGTGAAGTGGAAGGGCTGCAGGCCATATGGCTGTTAAGGAAATCTAGTTGAGGCTCTGAAGAAGCTCTCGGGGTTAAGGAACTCGAATTGGGGCTCTTAAGTGAGTCCCTGGGAGATAAGTCCCTAAAATCCTGAATTGCTTTGGTTAAACTTTCACCCGTGCAGAAGGGTTAATCCGTAGGTCACATGCGCTAAGTAGGGAAATGTGAATGTATCAGACTTAAATACGTCCCTATTTGGACCTGGATCATGGATCTAGTTTCATTATCTGATCTGAAAAGTTTTGGATTTCATATTGGTGTTCTGTAGTGAGGAATCCACCACTGGGTCCTAAGGCATTGTGACAGCAATTACACCTATATGACCAGAACACTCGCCCAGTATTGATTTATCACTGGGGCCTGGAAACCGCAGCAGTCGTGGTCAGTTTTGGATCTTGCAGCTGCTTTTGTCCTGTGTGACTTTCGGATGTGTGCCGTGTCCCCCGCGTTCCTTGCGTGTCAGGTTCGGCCGAGGGCTCTGTCCTGTGTGTCATTGGCGTGTTCCTCCTCTTGTCCGGCCCATCACCTCACTGCAGGCTTTTCCCTGGACAGTCAGCTTTCCAGCGGTGGCTTAAATCATGGTGACCTCGCTGCGGCTGTCCAAGAATGGTGGGTGCGGGCAAGTTGCGATTCTCCCAGATTTTTCTGGCCATCACTCCCCTGCTGGTGAAGGTTATGCCTGCAACCCCCCAGTAGCCCAATTCTTCCTGATGCAGTGATACAGCCTCACTGGCGAGCTTGTACGTGAAGCATCAGTGCTTACCTCACTTGCCTGTATGTATGCCTCCTGTGCTAATAAGGATTCTCTTCAGCTTAATGCAGACTCACCCATCTCTGATACGCCGTCTGGATGACAGTAGTGTTGTTTTCCTGTGCAATGCAATTCTTTATATTGAACCATGTAAATGTTGCAAATGAATGTTGCAGAACCGGCTAAATTTAAATGAATTGGGTATATTTCTTAATTTTCCTTTTGCTATATGTTGGCTTGCATGTGGTGTAATAAATTAAAAAGCTGCGGTGTTTTGCATCCTTTTTGGCTAGTGGGGCCTTCCCCTTCCTTGGAGAATCCCTCAGATATTGCTGCTTTTTCCATGTTCTGGGTGTTTCCCAAGTGGCCCCAGCAATGACTTTAGTGTCTGTACGCTGGCTCAGTGAGCACAGTCATCACCCTGTCAAGGCCCGTTTGGGAGGTGGGCATCCTTCTTCGCCAAAAAGGGAGATTAAAAGTAGGAGGCTTTTTCTTTATTAATCAACAGGCTAAGTGCAGCGGTAACATTTGCCTGGCTGGCTCAGCTAGCTGGCTTGAGAGAAGGATCTGCCGTGGACTCCTCTGGCTTAGGGAATTGTGGGAAATCTACAGGAAATTACTCATTAATTCATGATCAGAAGTGGAACATCACTGTACTAAAAACAGAAACACTTACGACCTTTGCGTGTGTTTAATTTGGTTATTCATGCAGAAGTGAAAGTAATAAACTGTTTTTTTTTTTACACTACATCCAGATTGTGTTCTAATCAGGTAAAGAATTAAACTGGTCTTTGTGCTCTATCTTGGAAACCTCATTGAAAGTCTCCTTGCCAATGAACTGTAAAGGGGCAGATAAGGATGTTTGTTTTAATGTTGCACAGGTCCCGACCTGAATTTTTACACCCTCTCTAACACTTTAATCAATTTTATCGACATTTTTTTTTAACCCAGACAAGGGTCACTGTGAGGAAAGAACCCACAGAAACCAAAGTATTAGTGCCAGGATGACTGAGAGGGAGGGAGGGTGGGGTGGGGTGTTGTGGGGGAGCCGTTGGCACTCGGGTGCTGCAGTTGGAGCCACACCTTTGGGTGAAGTTCTATAGATTTTCTGAGAAACTGAACATAAGTGACACTTCCAGCCACGCCTGGGATGACCTTTGCTGGCGATGTCTGTGATTAGCGGGGACTAGTGACCTTACTAGCACCAGGAGTGACGAGCACTGGCTAGCATATTGTCACCTGAGAAACTGTGCACTTCTTGTGTCAAAGTTGTGAATGTTGCCCCCCTCCTCCCATACATGTTCACAGGAAAATCAAAAACAAGTTTCCAAGCCTCTTGAATGTCATTCGTTTGCTACTAAGGTCTTTGATGTGTCACACTGGAAAGGAGAATCCATTAGTTTCAGGGGGGGGGGCTGATTTTAATGAATAGGGAAGTGTTTTGTTTTTTTCGAATGTCAAAGTGGGCAAAATGAGCTCCTGTTAATTTCTTGCTTAGCTGCCTCCTTTGAGGCCTGAATTTCGATCTGGTTATGTCATATCTACAGCCCATGATTCACTGGACCTCCTGCTTTTGTTACTCAGACATTCCTGGGGTCCTGAGATGCAGTTTGTCTGTATCTGTAAGGCTTCCCGTTGTTCAGGTCGAAACCAGGCCGAGGTCTCGCAACTTCTGCTGAGGAAATCACATTATGTTCTTATGTGGTTTTCTGGCTGGGTTGCGCTGAGTGCATCACTAACAGGAATGTGGCTTGTTTGTGGGTTTTCTATGACAAAATGTCATTTACATTTGGGGTTTCGAGGTAGAATTAATAACCTCTGGAACCTTTGATAATTTAGTGCTGTATTATATACTGTACAATGTATTGTACATACATTTTTATGTATTACTCATTACTGTATGGTTAAGTTAAAAGATGTTTTTCTTGCACTGTGAAACCATCTTCAGATTTCTCAGGTACAGTCCTTACAGTCATATTCCAGTCCTAACCAGTTCCTAATACGGTCCTGACAGCCATATACAGCCCTGATCTTGTTCTGGCAGTCATGCTGGTCTTGACAGCAGTATAAAACCCTGACCAGGTCCTGACAGTTTTGTTTTTAGTTTACAAAAAGAGAGGCGTTCTGTGTTGTGTTGCAACTTCCACTCTCATAGTGAGACTATATTGCGCTGATCTAATGGGAAGTTTCTCTGAAGTCTGGAATGACTTCATGACATAATTGATGTCCCATGATTCACTTGGTGTTTATTTCCTGCATTATAAATTGTTTCTGCTGTGTTTTGTCTGTGGGGAATTGAGTTATTGTGGAGAGTAAAATTAACCAGTGATTTTGTCCTGTAATCAACGGGTATTGTTCATTTAAAGCAAGTTTCAGTTAATCAGAGATGTTCCCTGAAGGCCATGATCAGATGTCACTAAGCCTCCTGGGCAGCCAGGACTCTCAGCGCAGTGCATGACCCTCCTGAGGTGGGTGTGCAGTCCCGCCCCTCCCGTTTCCTTTGCTTAGTCAGGCTCACGGCTGTGAATCAGAGGTTTTGAACAGATACAGATTTTCCATACCGGTAGTGTGTGGCTTAGTGTGTTGGAACACTGTGTCTGTGTGGAGGCTGCAGGTTCAAATCCCAGGGTCGGCAGAATGATGTCACCATTGGGTCCTTGAGCAAGCCCTTTAACCCCCAATTGTTTCAGGCACTGGCTGCCCCTGCTTTCTCAAAAAAATGTATGTCACTTTGGATAAAAGCATCTACTAAATAAAAATGCAGGGCCTGGTTGTTACCTATTTATGTTAAAAATGTTACCCCCAGAGCCCTACTGATGCATGTTCCTGTATGCTTCCTATCAAGTGTGAATTTCATGGTGTCGCCATGTCCCTGAAGCCATGGTCCATGTCATTCTTCTTGCCGTAACAGTTTAAGATCCTTCTTGTTTTTCGTCGCATTGCCATTGAAAGGACTCAGTGCCAGGAGCCCCAAACCCAAGGCCCGGAGGCTCCGCCACCTCACCATCTGCCGTGCCACCCAGGGCGGAAGTCCGGGGGTCTATGGCTCTGCTCATTGGGCTCATCGAGCCCCAGGATTCAGGCCAGGGACATTATCTGATTTTGTCACATGTTCCACGGTCCTGCTGTTTTTGGTCCCTGTGGCTTTGCTGTGACAACTTTCCAATGGCGTTCTGATCCGTCTCCACTGAGGTTTACTGTGGTATTTCCTTACGGACATGTGGACAGAAGTTCAGGGATCCCAACACAAGAGAGACCTTAACAATACAAAGATTGTAGCAAATGAGTAGAAAAAAGGAGTTTCACAAATTTCTCCTCATTATCATGTGACATATTTAACAAAATGTAACCGTTTCACAGGAAACATGGTAAAAGCAGCTTCTGTTCTTTATAAAAACAGTGTCTTTCCCCCCCCATATTTATTCTCACCCCGTTCTCAGCCTTCTCTGCGAGAGCCTGCCAATTTTGCTTTTTTGGATTTCGGGTGGGGGAGGGGTATGTGGTACAGTGTCATTTAATGACAGATTTTCTGTTTTAAAAACACAAATGGCATCAAATAAAAACTGCACGCGTCAGCCTCTGACACTCCACGTGTCCCTTCCCTGTTATCATGGGATTTATGGAGGGGTATTTAATCTGTAAAGAGCTTCAGTCTCACTCATCTAGGGACCTTGGGAACTACATATTTAAAGAATAATTAGTAATAATAATAAGGAATCCCTCCTTTGTAAAGTTTGCCTGCAGTCACCTCGTGCATTTTCTTTTGGGGGAAGATGGATGAGATGATGTCCAGCTGGTCGCTGTGGTAATAGGCCATGTGGCTTCTGCTGGAAGCCGATTCGGAGTGCTTTGGTGCCACCCGTCTGGTAGGGAGGTCTTTGAGCAGCCCGCTTTATCGCAGTCTCGTCCTCCGTTTCTCCATTACGCAACTCAGAAGACAGAGAGAAGCCTGTCCTCCACCCCCCCCCCCCCCCCCCGAAACACCATGCCGTTCAAAGACTGCTTTTGTAATGTTTCAGAAAATACCATAAAAGTGAAATCAGTGCTGCTCGTTAAAAAATGCCTCTGCATTTAAAACGAAATGCCGTGATGCTGAGACGCCTGAAAGAAGGCTGCAGGCCTGTAACGGGTGTTTACCGTGTCCCCTTGGGGAAAAGAGAGGGCGTGCAGGTGTATTTGTGTGTGAATGGTAGTGCCGGCTGGCCGCTACCAGTCAGTGAGCTGCTCGGTGTTGCCGTGGTGTTTGTGAATGTGCTCTCTGTCTTTGTGTGACTTTCGAGCTGCAGGCGTTTTCTTACATGAGTAAATTTCTGTAGGGTCAGGAGGATCCGTCTGTCTTGCTAATAGAAGGTGGCGTCAGGTTTCTCAGTGTGTATGCAGCCCATGTTGATGACACGCATGAGTCAGCAGATGAGGCTCACTACCCTTCTGTTTGGGGGGGGGGGGTCACCATGGGCTGCTCTTCCTGGGATGTGCTTCCCTGGTGGAGTCATTACCCTTTGTTTTCTTTTTTTTTCTCCTCTCTCCTCCCTGGCATTCCTAACAAAGTTAATCTCACTCAGGCTGAATGAGTGCATGGGGTTTGAGTTTAGGGAATCGCTCTAGAGGCGTGGCAGCTTGATATCCCCACTGGGGGGTATCAGTATGGACATGGCTGTCCAGTTTGGACAAGGCGGCCCTGTTCTCACAGCCCTCCCGGAAGCTGTATGGAAGCGTAGCAGAGGTAGTGAACGATAGAGAGAGAGGGAGGGAGAGAGAGGGGGCGGGAGAGCTGGGGAGGGTGACATCATTCCCACACTGAAGAACGGAGGAAGTGTGTGTCAGGGGCTGACGGGTGTGGAAAATGGGGTGGGGGTGGGGGGGTCATCTGTGTAGCCCCATTGCACAGAAGTGGCCCATTGTCTCCTGGGAAACGTCGCCCTCTGACACCAGCAGGTGATTTCCTTGTTGCCACTTGCGCTGAAGGCCATGGATCAAGCGGCTCGCCTGATAGGCTGGCTTGTTACAGCTTTCACTTCTGGGCAACTCCTACTTCTTTCTGCGTGCCCCTGGGATTACTTCGGCTCCATCCGTGTACACCAAGGGTTTCCAATCACAGTCATGGAGAGCCCCAGCCCTGCACATTTTTCACACAATCAGGTGTGCTGGAACAGAGAAAGAGCTAAGCTGTGCAGGGCTGGGGCTCTCCAGGACCGGAGATGGAGGCCCCTGCCCTACACCAAGCCCCAGCTTGCCCAGCACCTCAAACCTGTGCTTCTCCCTGTGTCATTTTCTTCACCAGACTTTCGCTACCTGTCAGATCCAGAGTTCAAGATATATAAGCTGACTGTCCCAGTTATTGACGATGCATGTTTAATCGCTGTGATCACGAAGCAGCTCTTCTAAGGGAATGTGGCTGGCTCCCGGGGTCTTGATTAATGACGACGTTAACCGGATCGTTTCACAGCAGAACTATGTGCAAGCATGGAAATCAAGATCTGTGTCCTGATGGGTTAGCTAACCCAGAGCTTCTTGGAGGCTGCTGGTGAATGCGACCGTAAAGTTTGAGGAGGTTGTTGGCGTAACGTGGTGCATAAAAGTGTGGACCTGGCCGGGGGGCAGGTGTATCAGCGTGGACATTGCAGTGGGGGGGGGGGGCGTATACTACAGGCATGGTGATCCCGTACTGGAACGTCAGGAGACGGCACAGCATCTCGTTTCCCGGCTGCCATGTGAGCCAGGTGGATGTGTCACTCGTCCTCATGCGTGTCAGCGCCCCATGGCCCATCCTGGCGTGGCTCCCACCGGCCACAGTGATGCCAAGCGGCCGGTTTCCAGAGTCATGGAATCACTGCCGCCATAAGAAGGGTTCCTCTAATGAAACCATATGCTGCTGTGTTTTCATCCTGCTCTGAGACGTCAGAGGCAAACTTCTCGCCTGCCGGCTCACTCGCTGCAAGGGCTGTTTGCATGTCAAGTTGCTGTGGTCCATCCCTCTCTCCTCATTAGCCACTCCCATGCTGTCCCCTCTCCCTCACGACGGCTTCACACCATATCCGTCCGTGTCATTACTGCGTCTGTGCCATTAGCACGCCTGCTGACACAGCCAGATCGGCAGGTGAGAGTGGCCCCTGGTCTCTGCGTTCAGCTCGGTGGGGTCTCTGAGTTAAGCATGCCCCTCCTTCATTAACGCATGTGTGGCATTGGATCCAAGTGTTTCTGCCTCCAAGCCGATTCGTCTACAGGTTCGACCCAGAACAACTCTGACCTGTTTGGGCTGCTCTGTTTGTTTTTTAAACCTCGGCAAGTCTGATTCGCCCTAAACTGTTGTCATGTGACATGGCCGGTTTCGGACATGACCTCGAGTCCAAGCTGCTACCCTTTTTTTGTTTCAACCCAAACTGCCTCAGTGGAATTATCTGTCAATAAATTAATCACATTTTACTGAATCCCCTTTATGAAGAAAGGTCATGTACTTTCATTATTTATGGTAATGTTTCCGAAGGAACTCAAAATACAGGAAAACCATCTAATGTGGATGGTGCAGGTATATTTTTGGAACCAAATGTAGCAATTATTTTGCTTTTGTAAGTCAGCTGATTATGTGTGTGATGATGGGGAGTAAACAAGAGCGTGACCTGCTTTTAAATTTGGGGAACCTCCGACAGCACTCGTGGCATTCACTTGCAGATTCCTCGTGAGTGTAGGGCGTCGCTATGCCGTACACAGGCTGCGCCAGGCTTGGGGCTCGCTGCCAGACACGGAGAAGGCCTGGGTCACGGCCTTTAGCACGGCTGAACGAGCTGAGCTGGCCCGGTTATTAGCTGCATTTGCCCGCGTTCTTTTCAAGACCCTTAAGAAATCGGGGGGGTTGGGTACATGCTAATAACCAGAGTGCTTGTTTGACAGGAGCTGCCTGGCTCAAGGTTGTGGCTTTTTTGTTTTAATAAATAAATAAACTGTCATTTGCCATATTTTACAGTTTGGCTGTCTTCCAACCGCTCCTGAAGGAGCAGCCTGGCCCCTGGCTCCCTTGCCCTCCCCCTGCTCCTGGGCCGCACTGAGGGAGTGGCCCCGGTAACTGATGGAGGGTTGCCAGCAAACGTGCACGCGGAAAGGCCCGCTGGCGGTGCTCAACATGCGCACTGCTGTTGGCGGGTCCCACAGCTTATTTTTAGCCTGTTATCATGGCCAGCCTGGCCTTCTGTGCTCTGCTACCCCCCCAGCCCCTCCCTCCCTCCCTCCCTCCGCCACACGGACGGTGTGATGATAAAATATGCTGCATTTCGTCATGCCCTTACATCAATCCTCAGATCACACCTCCACATTCCGATGCCTCATCATCCTCCGTTTAAAATCCTGGGCTGGTATGTCTGAGAGGCCCTCCAGGTCACGCTTCACTGATCGTGCTGGCAGGATTCGTGTTGTTTGAGAGTCATGGTTTTCGTTCACTTTTTCGTTTGCAGTCTGTTCCTGTCCTGTCGCTGGAAATCGGCCATGATTCTTGCACCCGCTCACCCCGCCGTACTGAATTGTGGCACATAAAGTATCCGCCCCTCCCCCCAAGCTTGAGGAATCGGGAACTCGGAGCAGCGAGTGGGTCATGTGATCCGTTCTCCACCTTTGCCCCCCTCCCCCCACCCACCCACCCCACATGATCCACCTAATCCTGCCACAGTAATTGCCGTTTGGGCCAGCTGGTGGAGGGGGTGGGGGTTTGAGGTCGGGGTCTGATCCTGAGGGGTCATGGCGGAGTGGCGGTTCTGCGTGTGGGAGTTCGCTTCTCACAGTGAAGCCGGTCTGCTGTCACAGCATTTTCCACTTGCCATCATGACTCTGTGCGTCGGCGGCCCGGAAATGTGAGGTGGTGCTACTGGCTAAATCCATCTAAATGCAGGCAGTAACATACACATCTGACTGAAAAGATGCGAGGAAAGAATGAGCAGCCCTGCTATAATGAAATGTAATTTGGTGGAAACAGTGAGGGCCCTTTATAAGGGATCTTTGGTATGAAAGTAAAAAGCTGAAGTGTTTGTCAGGTCTTAGAGGGCCTGAGGTTTGTGTTATGGCAATTGCCTGTTGTACACCTGTGCTTACACTTGCTCTTAATGAGATAATTTACCCTCATCTCTCATATGAAACTCATGTTAAGAATCTCACTACATCCAGAACTACCAGAAATACTCTCTAACTACCACGCGCTCTGCTGGTGATGTGTGATTCTGCAATTACTACACTTTCTTTTCAGTACAGCTAAAAAATATTGTTATATGTCTCATGGTTGTGCTGAATGTGCTGCATTTTGAATAAAATATTCCATCCGACTGGATCCAAATGGGTTGTTATGACTCACTAGATTGCAGGCTTGCTGATGACGTTCAGTGTGGAATCTCGCTGGCACGGCTAACAGAATTGGCCACAAGAGGACATCACATCTGGGGATGTTAGGTGGTCTGTGGGGTGCCCAGGAAATGGGTCACTGGGATAGGGGAGAGTGCTCTGGCAGACTGCCACGTGATCTCGCAGGGTTTCCAGCCGCACGTGTTTATTTGTGGTTTTTTACCATCCTGGGGATTCATTCCTCTCATTTTTATTTTTCTGATTCACTTTTAGCCTCCTGAAAACCTCCCAGCATTCTGGTTCTTCCCATAGGCCTGCGCTGTCCTGCTCCGGGGAGGGTGACCTGTGTGGGCCTCTCACTCAAATGCATTAACCGATAACAATTTATTAATATCGCAAGCAACTGTTGAGCATGGTTGTTTCCAGGAAGATGTGGCTGGATGAGAGGTCACCTGTCTACCTGTCCAGCTCCATTCCAGATATCTCAGGGCCTGGACTTTCCTGGCAACCCACCTGTCCACCTCCTCTTGTGTCATATGCCCATATGTGCATATGGTATTTTATACAGGTTCTCCATCTGTGTTACTTTTGTAATCCCATGTGTGAAGCATTGAACTGCATTTTGTGTGTGAAAAGTATTATATTTATTGTTATCCTTGTAAACGCGCACCCGGGTGCTCTGGCTTGCACACCAGTCTGTTCCAGTCCATTTGCATGTTCTGCTGGGTAAATCTCCCACAGAACTTCCCATGGCCCTACTGAATGTTGAATAACTGAATGTTACATTTATATAGAGCTTTTCAAGATACCCCAAGTGTTTTGCAGAACCATTGGGGAGCCACTTCACCCACCACCACTGTGTAGCCCCCACCTGGATGATGCGACGGCAGCCATTCTGCACCAGTACGCTCCGCACACAGCAGCTAGGGTGGTGAAGGGGCAGGAGAGAATTCACGAGTTAGATATAGGGGATGATTAGGAAGGCAGATTTGAAAGGGCCACAGTGGGCAATTTTATCCAGGACATCAGGGTACCACCCCTACTCTTTTCGAAGATGCCCAGGGATCTTTTATGACCTTAGAGACTCAGGGGCTTGGTTTTACGTCTCATCCGCAGGATAACTTCCACATTAAACCTTGCACTTTCCCTTTCCCCATTTCATCATAACCACCATCTGATGTAACCTTTGGACTCATTGTTATGTGTCTACAGTGTATTCCCAGTCCAGAACAACACAGACATGGTTGAATTTTCTTATTATTGACTGATGTACAGATGAATTCAAAATTAAATAACTGCTAAAAGAATATGGCCTGAATTGGAGGGTATTTTCCTTTCATACCTCTCAGTAAAAAAAAAAAAAAAAAGCAAATCTTTGCATGTGTATCCCATAATGCAGTATTCCTGTCACACTGGTAGGTCATCGAGTTAATGTGTCACTGTATGCATTGTTCTTCCCCCGTTACACTGTTAAAAATAGCCTTTGCTTGTTTGTGTGTAAGCTCTGATAACTGGAATGTGTTTCCCTGGCTGGCTTTGTTAAAAACATGCGGTTCTTTGTGTTCGGTTTGTGTGAAACGCTGGCTCCCCGTAACCATTTAAGGTTTCGTGTGTGTGTGTGTGTGTGTGTGTGTGTGTGTGTGTGTGTGTGTGTGTGTGTCACAGAGCCCACCAACCTGTGACACTGTGAGGCAAGTTTGGCTGGTGCATTGGGCTTGGTGGGGGTAGGGGTGGGGGGGTTGAAATGGAGGGAGTGGGAGAGGGGGATGATGAGAGAGACGGCACTCATCCTGCAGTCTTGATGGCCCACTGCTGTGCTCCACCCTCTCCATGCTCTTCCATCTGTCACCGCACCCATCTCCACCCTGTCCTGGGGCTGGGTCGGGCCGGGTCGGGACAGGCCGGGCGCTTTGCCGCCGGAGCACTCCTGCTCTCACTCCCTCTCTCCCCGCCTGCCTGGGTTTCCCTTCTGCATAAACGGGCAACATCATGAGCACCACCCTCCCTCGAACTACCATCTCACACAAAGGTGAATGAGCCCCACTTTTCGAAGGCCATGTTCTCCTCCTGGACGCACCTAATCTCATGCCATGGCGGTGCCAAGGTGCTGCTGTGTCTCTGGAGGTCAACATTTACTTAATTTTGATGAGCTTTTCTCTAATCCGCATGTTGTTGTGGGACATGGTCAGTATCCATTTATGCTGCGTTGTGAGGAGGTGAGAAGGGGTCAGTACCATAGAGGCTTTGTTAGTTAGCGACATGAGGATATCCATGAGGGAACCTCAAATAAGTGTCTGCAGAGAAATGCCACCTCAATGGTCCAGCATCCACTGTATTTAGTTTCTCGGCACTGTGGGGCAGGACCAGGTCTTAGGCCCTTGCCACCCATGTGCCCCCTAGTTTTATATTTACATTTAATTTGGCAAGCACCTTTTTTCCAAAGCATCATACAAGTGACACAGATTACGCATAACAAGCATCCAGCATTGCTGCTCAGCTGGGTTTCCAATCAGTGACCCGAAACAGGACAAAGAAAAAAAAAAGCCTATGCGAATAGTGCTTAAAAACCCGGCATTTGTCATCAGAAATGCTGTAATTTTGTCATTAAGTGGGCAGGCTCAGATGCAACATACAATCAACACAGAAATGTCTTCCACGAGACAAACTGTCTAAGTGCTATATACACCTATATTGAAGCGTGTTTAGTGGTGCCAAGCATATCAGCAGTCCACAGGGATCTAGTCAGGGTCGCAAGGTGCTCCTGGTAGGAGCCTGAAGGTGCTGAGGGACTCTGCTTGACCTTCTGTCTGCTCTCTGCCAGGTGACATCACCCAGAAGGGCTTTGAGAAGAAGAGGGCCAAGTTGCTGGCTCCATTCATCGCGCAGACACCAGGTAAGATGCTGTTCCTGGCTTCAGGCTTCCCCTTGTGTTCTTCAGAAACACCCCACCATGTCCTCCTCCATAACCCACCCCCCAAACAGATTCTGCTCTATAATCACCTCTATAATCCCCTCTGCAATCAGATCCTCCTGTATAATCCCCCGCCCCATCATGTCCTCCTCCATAACTCCCCACCCTCCCACCATGTCCTCCTCCCTAACCTCCCCCCCCCCCCCCCCCTCCCCCCCCCCCACCCACCCCCCCCCCCCCCCCCCCCCCCCCCCTCCACCCCCCCCCCCTCCCCCCCCAC
>JAAGVU020000084.1:471161-484162 GCA_011763525.2 Mormyrus iriodes | reverse complement strand
GCTGGGGGGGCAGTCAAATAGCAGGGGCTTAAAACAACTGTTTGACTAAATGAACCAAAATGATTTCAAACATTTAACCCATTCACACTGCTGGATATTTTACTGGGGTGGGTTTACTCCAGGGGACAATTGTGGGACCCATTCTGGAGCTCCTCCCCTGGGGCCCTCAGTACACAGGATTTTCCCTCTAAAATGTAGATTAAGATTTGAGTGCTTTTGTTGCTGATGGCTGGCATATTTCTTTGGGGTGTTCTCATGGGGTGGTGTTCTGTGAGGCCAATATTGGATTTTACCATCTCTCAAACCACACATTTGTGTGGGGTCCTGAGGGTCCCCTGTTGGCCACAAACAGTCACTACACTAAATGTTAAATAAGCACATTCTTTATTTAGGAGATGATTAAGCAGCATGTTCTGCTAACCAGCTGGCTAGCTACAATCTTCTCACTCTACTCACTAGCTATTTATTTAACTTTTGAAACATTTCAGGGGGGACAGGGGGCCCCAAAGTGGCTTTTTGAGTTGGGCCCCAGAAACAAGAAAGCAGCCCCTGCTTGAGTCACTTGCACTGTGCAATACTCCTCAGAACCAGATCCTGTACTACCACCTGAGCAGCAGGAACCCGAAGCCAGGAGAGATGTGGACCCCAACCCTGAGCCGACGCCAACCCCGAAGTCAGCCCCTTCATCATCCTCATCAGCGTCCTCCCGCCGTCGGCGATCTCATCGCAGCGGCGGTGCCCGGGATGACCGCTATAGATCAGGTGAGTGCAGGAGTCTGCAGTGACATGAAGATCTGAGCCTGCATGGACACTATCAGAGCAGTAAGACCCCCTGATGATGACACATGCAGAGCAAAGCAGGAAATAAACCTGGATCCTTCAAAGACTATACAACACCTGTGACACACGCTGTAGAATGTATATGATTGTGTGTATATTATATTACGGAGATCTTGATTAAGAACCTGTTATTTTGACGTTGTGGGTACCAACCCAATCTTATAAAAAACAAGCAATTGTTGTTGTATTTTGATTGGTTGCTTGTGATTAAGGTTTGGGCTGGGTAGGGGTTAAGCTTGTCATTGGGATTAGGGTTTTTCCCTATAGAAGTGAATGGATGGTCCCCACAAAGATATGGGTTACGAACGTGTGTGTGTGTGTGTGTGTGTGTGTGCATCCGTCCACCCATCCATCTTCCAAACCCTTGTCCTGGTCAAGATTATGGAGTGAAATGTATATTTTTAGATATTCAAATATCCACGTCCTGTGTTTTATATTTGAAGCTGGGAAATTTAATTGTTGTGTTTGTTACAATGTCCTAACGAGAGAAAATGATTTTACGCTGAAGATCAATTAGTATTACTATTATTAGTACTGTTGCTATTTTGCATTGTTAGTGTCATTAATATGAGTATTATTAGCACTGTTGGTATTGGCATTGTTAGTATAATTAATATCCCTATTAATAGTACTATTAGCATTGGCATTGTTTATATTGTTAGTATGAATATTATTAGCACTGTTGGCATTGGCATTGTTAGTATTTTTAGTACCATGAGTATTGTGGTCCTTTGAGCCCAGCCTGTTGTGTCGTTGCATCTGCATGTCATCACTGTCCCTGGTCATTAGGCGGCTGAAATCCCGGCACTGTAACCCGTGTGCTGATGTGCACAGCCAATTAAACTGTGTAGCCAGATGAACAGATAGATCTGGGAGCTGAACTGAGACCCGTGGACACGGCACCGCGAGTAGAAACCGGCGGAGAACAATAAAGCCAGCGTGAGGGGGGTGGGGGAGGAAGGGTGGTGGGAGGGGCGAAGAGAGGAAGGAGCGCGGCTGCTCAGTCCCCTCCCTCCCTCCCTCCTCCCTGGGCGAGGTGCAGACAGCTCACACGTCTCCCGCAGCCGGCTCTCTCCTGCCTTCTCCTCCCTGTCTGCTCGACCCCCACGTCATTCATCCCGATTCTCAAGGGTGGAGGATCGACAAGGGACGGGGCCGCCTGCCGCCGGCCCACTCCCCCTTCCTCGTTAAGCGTTTTACTTGAGCATCGTGACCTCGGCCCCCGGCGTGCCACGGGAGGTGCAAGAGGAGGGTCCCGCTCCATTGTGTGGGAGCAGCATGCGTGCATGCCGGCTGCAAGCGGACGGGGGGCGCTGACAGCTCCGCGCATTGCCAGGGAGAGCAGGCCTGCGATGGGCTGGCCGGCACGCCTCTGCTGGCGGCACTGAGAGCGAGAACAGCGGCATGGCAGATGATGAGGACCCTGGCGATCCCCCATGCGCGGCTTTGTCCATGGAGCATGCGGCGCTGCTGGGAGGAGCCCTGCCAGACGGTAGCCGCCGCCCGCATTGTGTACCACCTGATTGTCCGGGGGATCCTTTTCCTTTAAACGCCGCCGTGTGAGGATGTGTGTGCCACCAGACTTTCCCTTTAAACGCCGCTGTGTGAGGATAATGAGCAGCAGAGATATTCTCGCTCCTCCTTGGGGACAGTGATTCAGCCGCGTGACTCGCGTGTCCTTCTCTCATATCTGTCTTTAGTGGTCTTGCTGAGGCCACCCTGTACTGGATAAACACGGATGGATGGATGGATGGATGGATGGACGGACGGATAGACGGATGCATAGAGGGATGGATGAATAGTGTGATTGAATTTTTGAATCACCTGTTATCCTGCTTCTTCATTTTGTTCTTTACTACCTTACCTTCTGGTGTTCACACCCTTCCCACCTTTTTATCCTCCTTACCACCCCTTTTATTCCCATTCCTTTCTATCCTGTTCTCTTTTTCCATATTCCCACCTTATTCTCTCCCATCCTCCTTATTCCCATTCCTTTACTTCCCTTTCCCTGGTGCATGTTTCCTACCTTCTCTCTGCCCTCTTTATCCATGTTCCATTCTTTCCCGTTGTCATCCCCCCCCTTCTCACCTTCTCCTCTCCCATCCTCCTCATTCCTGTTCCTTTCCATCCTGTTCTTCTCCTTCCCATTCCCCGGTGCACTACCCCCTCAGACGTGCATACTGAGGCGGTGCAGGCCGCGCTGGCCCAGCACAGGGAGCAGAAGATGGCTCTCCCCATGCCCACGAAGCGGCGCTCAACCTACGTTCAGTCTCCTGCAGGCAGCTGCACCCCTCCAGGTAGGCTTGAGTGGTGCCCTCCTGTGGATGCCACAGGGTGGTGCATGTGCATGTGTGTGTCTGTGTGCCTGTGCGCATTGCTGTGTTGTGTAGTTACTTCGCTCCCGCACCAAGAAGTCTTATTAAATAATTGTTTAAATATTTACAACCAAACAGATATTGTAGTGTTATCTCTAAATGTTGCTCATTCGTTTGTAAAAAGCATCGAAATATTAATATCTCATTAGCCCTTGTGTATTTTACTTCTTCCGTTCTAAATTCTAGATTCTACAGAATTTATCCTCATTTACCCCAGTCCTTGAAAATGAACCCCAAAAATAACACAAAGGATAAAGCAGCAAAAGGCGCGTTTCCCTTGGATCCATGTAAAGGCCTTTTTCCGAACTCCAGTTACAGTGCAGTTCAGTCTTAAACATGCCTGTTATTCAGCTCGTGATAACATCAAGCCATCAGCATGGTCAGGAATGAAGATTGGGGCTGACTGCCACCGCCTTCAGCAAACGGTGCAAGAAGTTTGGGAAACTACAGATCGTTCGTTGTTTTGTGTCTTACCGCTTGCCGTTAGGCTCGCTAAAAGGTGGATGATCTCTCAGGTCGATTAGCTCTCAGTCACTTCCGCTCTGTTTCAGTATCAGTATTTGATCTTGTTATCAAAGTACCATAACTTCTTTTATATTTAGCTGCTTATTATGGATCCACTTTTGTGTGTGGATTTGTCTGATTGAGGAACGGTTGGGGTGCTTAAATCTGACCGACAGCTTTCCTGGAAATGTACAGATGCTACATTTACATTTTCAGCTACGTATGGAAATGAAAAATGTCTATAAATAGCATGAGCCAGACCTGCTGAATTACCCTTTGGCTGTGAATAGACACGTTTGACAGAGTGCCGATGAAGGAGGATCTGACTGTAATGACACTTTAGAATGGAGCAGGAGAGATTCCCCAGTGATTTCACAAACGAGGCGATTGGCCAGATCCTGCACCGGTCGTTGTAACCTGATAACATGATGCCATTTCCCTTCAGTGGAAGCCCCATGGCGCTTGCTAAGCCGCATTAATAACACGTCATCTGTCTGCGTTCCGTCAGACACGTCGTCGGCATCAGAGGACGAGGGCTCCTCCCCCCACCAGGCGTCTGTGGGCGGGGCTGCAGGACAGAACCTGCAGAGCCCCGATTCCTGGATCAATCGCTCTCTGCAGGGATCCTCTACCTCGTCCTCCGCCTCCTCCACACTGTCACATGGTGAGGGAAAACCACAGCCAGCTGTCATGGCTGACGTTGTGGTTCATACTCGTCCAGGTAAGTCTGTTACGCCCAGTGCAAGGTCCACGACTCTGTGTCCTTTAATTCCAAAGTAAATTAAATTAACACAGCCATGGTTAAAAAGATCTTAGAATAAAGAAGTGTGGAAGCATTTATTTAAAATTTACAGATGTCTATGCAATTGTTAGTTGTGAGTAGAGTCCTTTCAAAATTTCTGTCTGTGTTAAATGTTAAGAGGGAAGGAAAATTGATGTATCTTAATGGTCTGTGTCACTGCTGTAAGGTGAGCATCTGTGGTAAGGGCTCACCTGGAGCAGTGCTGCCACCTAGAGCTGTGGAGGACAAAGTGTGCACCTTGCGTTATCTGGGACAGATGTACTGCTGTGTGTGTTAGTGTAAAAATGCCATGTATTACAAGTAATATTCAAAGGAGGGGGTTTTATTCTCAGTTAGGAAGAGGCCTGTCCCAGAGGAAAGCCTTCTGTAGCTGGAATTTTAGTTAATCTTATGAATTAGGCTTTATCAGTGGAGTTATTGGCAGGTTTCAGACTACTTCAGTTGGTCTGCAGTTGTCGTATTTCTGTTGGCTGTGATTGTGATCTATCCTTTGTGTTTCCCCTCCAGAGAGCAGCATTGTCCCCCCTGATGTGACGTCCTTCACAGCCCAGGACAGGGGCCCCCGAGTAGATCTGCCCCCCAATGTGCCTGTGCGGGGCATGAGTCGGGGGCAGAGCCGCTCCAGCATGATGGACACAGCAGACGGTAGAGCCCCATTCTCACTGAGCATGCTCTGTTAACTTCCATGCCAGTCCTGACTGAGCACGCGCTGTCTCCCCAGCCCTATATGCTGTATAATCCCCTAATCCCCCGGTGGTAATTTTAAGGCCTCTGAAAGCCTCTTTTCTTGTTGTTTACCAGCTAAACTCCTTGCACCTTTTTTTGTCCTGATGAGTGACAGCTGAACTGTGTTGTCTTATGCTTGATATGCATATCCATATTTTTTGGCATATTGCCTAATTGACTAATAGAACCCCCCAAATTTTAGTCTTCTCCTTTCCAGCAGGAAAAGGTAACTGGATTGAATATAGGGCTGTGAAAATCCATAATAACATACCATTTTCACTGCATGTTTGTATGACCCTGTGCGCCCCTGCCGCCAACCTTACACTTAGTCTTCCCTGACCTTTGACCCCTGTGGTCAGAACCATGCATTGTGAGAACTGTGTAACCCCCCCCCCGCTCCTACTTCTGTGCAGGTGTGCCCATCAGCAGCAGGGTCTCCACCAAGATCCAGCAGCTGCTGAACACCCTGAAGCGTCCCAAGCGCCCCCCTCTGCGCGAGTTTTTCCTGGACGACTCCGAGGAGATTGTGGAGGGTGAGTGTGTGTGTGTGTGTGTGTGTGTGTGTGTGTGTGTGTGGGGGGGGGCTGTTAACTAAGCAAGGCTCATTTTGACCACCAGATAGGACAAAACGGCCCAGCAGTAACAGGTAAGTAATCACCGGTGTCATAGTGACTGTGTTTACTCTCAGGCAGATTACGTTTTTGTTTTTATTTCATTTGGGGGCGAATCTAACCTTTTAAAGGCTTTTGTTACTCTTAACAGATCATGTAATATTTTGAAACATTGATACTTAAAACAAATTTAGGGTGATAATTTTTACGCCCGGTTCATTAATATTATATCCGGACATGAGTTAAGTGCATGTGGTTCTTAAGTACCACATGAGGAAGGACTGAGGTTAAGAGAGGTTTTTAGAGAAAGGATAGTCAGTTTGTAGCAGCAGGGGAACAGCGCACAGAGGAAAGATATTTCTCTGGTAATAGCTGATGGCTGGTCATATGCAGGTATGGGGTGTTACATAAGCTTTGTGTTTTTCTGACTTAACTAATAGATTTTAATGAACGTCATCTTCTACTCTCATTTCTGTTCTTCCTGCACTCCCGCAGTACCCCAGCCAGACCCCAACACCCCCCGGCCTGAGGGCCGTCAGATGATTCCCGTGAAGGGAGAACCTCTGGGCGTGGTTAGTAACTGGCCCCCAGCCCTCCAGGCAGCCCTGGCTAGATGGGGTTCCACCCAGGCCAAGAGTCCAGCCCTCACGACCCTGGATATCACAGGAAAGCCCCTGTACACGCTGACCTATGGTGAGAGATGACGTCTTCATATCCTTTTCAGTCTATGAGTTTGTGTGAAGATACGCTGGGGTAAACGGCTAACTGCGAAGCCATGGGGGTTGTGCCCCCCCCCCCCCCCCCAGGTAAACTGTGGACCCGCAGCGTGAAGCTGGCATACACGCTCCTCAACAAGCTGGGCACCAAGACAGAGCCGGTGCTGAAACCTGGTGATCGGGTGAGGAACCGAATAGGCACTGGTGTTACTTGTGGAAAGGGAGGAGATATGTCATTCATTAAGAGTTTGGATTTGTGTGGGTTACTCCTGCAGTAGATTTAGGGTTCTGTCACATGCTTGGGTAAAGTGAGGTTTCCTCAAAAGATCCTTGATCACCTGTGACTGAATATTAATTTGGAAATTACACTTCCGTATTGTTGGTTGAAAATGTATCTCTGTATTCTTAATTCCGGGATTCCGCCTTATTTTATCGTCAATTATTTTAAAAATACAATTATAATTAATAATTTCCTGCCTGGAAAGCATGTGGAGCTGGGAAAACAGCAGGTGCACCAGACAGTGCCAGAAATGGGAGAATAGAATGGCAGGTCCTGAGCTGTGCTGTGTATCTGTTGACCAGGTGGCCCTGGTGTTCCCCAACAACGACCCTGGGATGTTCTGTGTGGCTTTCTATGGCTGCCTGCTGGCTGAGGTCATTCCGGTGCCAATAGAAGTGCCATTGTCTCGCAAGGTAGGGAAAAGCCCATGGTCCATGCCAGGCCAGCCTCCCCTGTACAGTTAACAGTGTTTAATTCAGTCTCTGACAGTTAAAGACAGACACTTTGATTTCCTTAGAGTAGCTGGTGTTTGGTGATTCTTCATGTTGTTTAAACTCTCGATAAGAGTGCATGTCATTTCTTTGGAATGGGGTGTTTCTGTACCTTTTGCCAGACTGGATTTATTAGGCTGAAGAGGCCTTGTGTGTACCAGGCCCTGTGCTCCATGTTTTACTTCCTGGAGCTTTAAGTTATTGTTTTTCCGTTGACCAGGATGCAGGAAGCCAGCAGATTGGTTTTCTGCTGGGTAGCTGTGGGGTCGGCCTGGCCCTCACCAGTGAGGTGTGCCTCAAGGGGCTGCCCAAGACCCCCAACGGCGAGATATTGCAGTTCAAAGGTCAGTAGTTGTGAGTAATGATGAACTTCTACTTCAGTCTGAGCCCTGATTGGTGGTAAACTTCTGATTGAGTCACAGCCATGATTAGTGGTGAAGTTCTGCTCATCATAGCTGTGATTAGTGGTAAAATCCTGTTCAAGTCTTTGCTTTGAATTTCTGTTAGAGTCACAGTTGTGATTAGTGGTGAACTTGTACTCGAGTCACAGCAGCTCTATGACTGTTTGCTAGTGGGTTATTCTCAAGACCAATTCTGATACCTTCAGGATGGCTCATGGTGAGATTTTCTATCTTCTGTGTTTTGTAAGGTTGGCCACGGCTGAAGTGGGTGGTAACCGACTCCAAGTACCTGACAAAGCCCTCCAAAGACTGGCAACCTCACATTCCCACTGCCAACAATGACATCGCCTACATCGAGGTGAGCCCTGTTCTCAGATTAACGGCCTGCGTGTCCCTGCCTGCTCCCACGTCTGTGCCTCTGTGAGTCAGCATGCCTCTTTGCGTCTTGCTCGCAGTACAAAGCCAGCAAGGAGGGCACAGTGATGGGCGTGGCCGTGTCCAAGCTAGCCATGCTGACCCACTGCCAAGCCCTGACACAGGCCTGCAACTACAGCGAGGGTGAGTGTCCGGTAGCAGCCGTGACATCGGTGCTGGCTGGTGGGCCTGGCATTCCGCTGCTTATCGTAACCTGTCGACAGAGAGGCCTTGCTGCTGATTGGATGATCTGGGAATACTCCACAGTAAATAGAGTCCTCCTAAAGCCAGGCTTATGTATTTTTTTAATACTTATTGTAACTTGTACAGAAGTTTGACTTATTATGTTTGCCCAGAAGCAGACGGTGCCCCTCTGGGTGGGTGTGTTCCCACCATTCTGTCGTGTTTCACTTCCATCTAGTAGAGACACATGGTGGTTAAAAGTGGGAAAGCTACAGAGTTTTACCTGAATGAGACTGCTTCAGAGCACCACAGTCACTCCAACCCAAATATAATACATTTTCATTCAAACAAAGATGTGGGGACAAGCAGGGTTAGAATTAGGAAGGACAATTTGGCTGGAGTGCTCCGTCAGTGCGTCAGCAGCCCGTGTTTTGGGTCAGTAATTGTTTCATTGATGTTTGGAGCTGAGTTCAGACTATACTTGCGCCCTCTGCTGTTCTGTCAGAGTGAGTGCTGATTTTTTTATTTCTTTTTGATGGTAAGCTACTCTGTGTTCACCCAGGAGAGACACTGATCAATGTGCTGGACTTTAAGAAGGACATGGGCTTGTGGCATGGCGTCCTTACGGTAAGTCTGGCTTCAGCCCACCGTGCCGGCCCCTCCCATCATGGTAACGCCCATCTCATGCCCCCTGGTCTCTCTCACACCTTCCAGAGCGTCATGAATCGGATCCACACGGTCAGCGTCCCGTACGCCGTGATGAAGGCCTGCCCACTGTCCTGGGTTCAGAGAGGCCACATCCACAAAGGTGTGATGAGGAGGATGGAGAGTTTGCTGCTCTTGTAACGCCCTCTGTTGCTGTGCTGGGAGGACTGCGGTCCATGGGGATGGGTGTGTTTAGGGCTGGGCTGTAGGCTGTGCACCAACAGGGCATGCACGTGTTACCTTACATTACGTTGCGTTACATTACTTTTTTAGGACCAAATGTCCACACAATGTCTTAAAAACCTGTTATTTTGACGTTGTGGGGACAATTTTTTTGGTCCCTGCAAGGGGAAACTCAATTTTGTACAAATCTGTGACAGCAATCGAAAAACAAAAGATGCTAAATGTCTTGTATTTTGTTTGGTTAAGATTAGGGCTGGGTAGGGGTTAAGGTTATCATTGTTGGGATATGGGTTTTTCCCATAGAAATGAATGGATGGTCCCCACAAAGGTATGAATACAAACCTGTGTGTGTGTCTGTGTGTGCCCAGGCTGTTAAAAGCCCCTGGCATGTTTTTACTGTCAGAAGGGGCTCCACGCAAACCAAGCATGATTCAGTTGTGTCACCAAGCTGGGAAAGGCGGGGCTATTAGCAGGAGGTCACTTGGAGCCCAGCCAGGGAGCTGCACCTGAACGTGAGCCATGTTCCTCCTCCCTGCAGCCGGCGTGGCGCTAGTGAAGTGCCGGGACCTGCACTGGGCCATGATGGCCCACCGGGAGCAGCGGGAGATCAGCCTGGCCTCGCTGCGCATGCTCATTGTGGCGGATGGGGCCAACCCCTGTGAGTGACGCCTGCCTGGGTGTGGACGCACTGCACTTCTTCTTCCTGTGAGATTCACCCTCCCCCTCTGTGCGGCAGGGTCTGTGTCGTCGTGCGACGCCTTCCTCAGCGTGTTCCAAAGCCATGGCCTAAAGCCTGAGGTCATCTGCCCCTGTGCCAGCTCCCCCGAGGCCATGACGGTGGCCATCCGCAGGTCAGCCCCATGCCTGGCACAGCGTGTCCTCTTCTCCCCTCTCCCCTCTATGCCCTGTCCCCCCATTTCTGTTTTGTCCCTCCTCTTCTCCCCTCTCCCCCATGCCTTGTCCACTGTCCCACCATTTCTGTCTTGCTCCTCCTCTTTCCCCCCAGTCCCTTTACGTCCTGTCCTTCATTATCACCTCCTTTAAATTACACTGATTGCTGGGATTATGCGCGTATGGCTTAATCCCGTCAGTGTCAGGCCCTCTCTGTGTCTGCTGTGTCTCGTGGTGAGAGGGCCGTCTGTAAGGTCACCGCTCTTTATGCAGGCCTGGGATCCCTGGGGCACCTCTGCCCGCTCGGGCCATCCTATCCATGGGAGGACTGAGCCACGGCGTGATCAGGGTCAACACTGAGGACAAGAACTCCGCGCTGACCGTGCAGGATGTGGGCCACGTCATGCCGGGAGGTGAGGGAATGGAGTCGTGAGCTGCATTTCTGTCCTTCCTGTAGTGGGTGTGTCTAAAATATGATCTACCTCTACACCCCAAAGCCCTAATGTGCATCGTGAAGCCTGACGGACCCCCGCAGCTCTGCAAGACCGACGAGATCGGCGAGATCGTGGTGAACTCACGAGCTGGGGGCACCATGTACTATGGCCTGCCCGGCGTGACCAAGAACACCTTTGAGGTGCGTGGTTCACAGAACCCTGGGTGCCCTGACTCTCTGCTCTCCTCCTACAGGCCCCTTCTCTCAAGTTCTGATTGGCATGTCATCTGTCTGTCCGTCTCTCTGTAGGTCATCCCTGTGAACTCCAGTGGGGCACCTATTGGAGAGATTCCCTTCATCCGCACCGGTCTCCTGGGCTTCGTGGGGCCAGTAAGCACAGGCCGTGGGAGGGTAGGCCACCGCTCTCAGGTTTCCCAGTGCCGCATGTGCCATGTGCTGACACGGCCTGTGCTTCTTTCACAGGGCAGCCTGGTGTTCGTGGTAGGGAAGAATGAGGGCCTGCTGATGGTGAGTGGCCGTCGGCACAACGCCGATGACCTGGTGGCTACGGCGTTGGCAGTGGAGCCGGTGAAGACCGTGTACCGCGGGAGGTAGGCCGGAGGCTGCAGCTCCGTGCGCGGGAACATGGCGAGAGCACTGGTTGCCCTGCGTGCCTATATCTTACATGCCTTGTGATATTTCACGTCTCGGTTTCAGTGTGTCCTTGTGTAGCCGACAGCTTGAGAGGGGTGTCAGTTTATTCGCACTCCGGCAGGATGCTGGAACAGGATGTGCAGGATCATTAATGCTTAAGAGGAAGGTCTGTGGTCACGAGGCAACGGTGTAAACTGAGCTTGGGGTGATTGTCCTGACAGGGCAATGACACGTTTGGCATTGTTTATAAGGCCACTCTGCCCCAAGGCCACGTTCCCATGTCACCTGGCAGATATCGCCTTCTGTCCTTGGTTACCGAGTAGTTAATAGCCGGCACGAGTGTCCCATACAATGGCCAGCACTGCCACCTAGTGTCTGATGATGAAGCTGCTGTGTGCCTGTCAGGATCGCCGTCTTCTCTGTGAACGTCTTCTATGATGAGAGGATCGTGATTGTGGCTGAGCAGAGACCTGAGGCCAGCGAGGAGGATAGTTTCCAGTGGATGAGCAGAGTCCTGCAGGTGACCCCAGGCGTTGGACCCCAGCCTGTCTACCTGTCCACTGCATGGATTCCTCTAATTACCCCTTACGTGTGAGGTTCTGTCCTGAAGCATCACCCACCATCTCCACAGGCAGTCGATAGCATTCATCAGGTCGGGCTCTATTGCCTGGCTCTAGTCCCTGCCAACACCCTTCCTAAGACTCCCCTGGGCGGCATCCACGTGGCCGAGACAAAGCAACGCTTCCTGGAGGGTAACCTGCACCCCTGCAACATCCTCATGTGTCCACACACCTGCGTCACCAACCTGCCCAAGCCACGGCAGAAGCAGCCAGGTGGGGCCACCGATCTTCGGTCTGAAGCCGGCTTATCTGCCGTGGAGCCTCTGCATATGTAGAATCGGGTTCCTTCTGCCCGTCTCACTCCAGTTTCTGCTCCTTCAGTGGGAGTCGGACCCGCATCCATCCTGGTTGGTAACCTAGTGGCCGGGAAGAGAATTGCACAGGCAGCCGGCCGAGACCTGGGACTAATCGAGGACCAAGACTTGGTGAGAAAGGTAAGACGAGCCACTTCACTGTCCCATCAGGTACGACTGCTCGTTTGCCTGTTAGTCAGTCAACCTTTTGTCTGTTAGTCTATGTGGCCATTTAAAATGTCAGTAACAATGTCTCTCAGCCTGTCAATTGGTGTAGTCTAGATTTGTCTCGGTGGAGTCATGGTGGAGTCAGTGTGTAGCCATTGTGAGTCAGTGAAGCCCTGTTGTGTGGATCACATTTCTAAAAGTCCCTCTCTTCTGTCTTTGTTTACCTGTGTCCTTTGGACGCAGCTGTGTATGTGGCCTACCATGATGGTAAGATCTGAAATCGGCAACTTCGCTGTGCTGCTCTGTCACGTGTCATGTCTGCTGACCCCTCGCCCCCCCGCCCTTTTTCCACCTGGATTCCGCATAATTAGCCTCTGGATTTATTTATTAATTACAACTTGTGATTAATTGCAATATGTGAAAATGTATAATGAAATTCCAGAATAACAGAACGACTGAGGCAGATTTAAATCAGTTTGGCGGGGGCTTGTCGGAGGGGTTGTGTGTGTTCTCTGGGTGTGTCGAGGTTCATCACACAAAGGCTGGACAGTAGTGTAAGAGACGGTCTGTGGCAGGGAGAGGTGTGTGGAGCAGGGTCAATTTCCAGATGGTTTTAACCCTCTGGAGTCTGAGACCTCTTAGCCAGTTTTGAGGTAGTCTGACATGCCCTGACATTTTTAAAATTTTCACCTATCCAAAAAACATTTATCC
>JAAGVU020000084.1:444703-471061 GCA_011763525.2 Mormyrus iriodes | reverse complement strand
GTTATTCCTGTCACAAAGCTCTAAAAATATATTTAGTTTCTAGCTATATATATTTGAAAAGTAGACCGTTCAAGGTTCAAGACCGTTTTTTTTTATGTTCCTATGTTAAAAAATCGCAGCCTTTTTTAAACGGATAGATGCGATTTCTGTTTTGTCCCGCGGGCGGGATCGCCGACTCCAGAGGGTTAAGGTGGGGAGCATAAGAGGTGCAATAACTGGTAGAGGGTTCAGCCTTGTCATAAGCGCAGTGTTTCTCAAGCCGGTCCTTGGGGCCCCCCAGGCAGTTCACTGTCACTGTCCTGTCTGGGGGTCCCCCAGGACAGGGTTGAGAATCACTGAATTAACCAATGATATGTTTTGAATTGGTGAGTGAAAATGGGAGGAGGCACTCAAAGGACCAATCAGCTTTCAGCTGGGAGCCAATGCTCCTGTGACCCTGCTGCTGTATACACCCCTGGTGTGGGGGCTTTGTGACGCGAGGTGTGATCAGTTTAAGATAAGGTATACTCTACTGATGCCAGGGGGAAATTCATATATGTACAGCGGCAAGGTACATAAACATGCAGACATATAGTTCAGAACAAAGACAAGATGAGCAATACCCTGCACACTGCTTGGGGTCTGATTTTGAGACAGGCTGATGGGGAGCTTTTCTAAATGGGCAGGAACTGACAGTGAGCCACAGCACAGCACACTAAAAAAGCTGTTCTGTGGGGTCCCTGGGTCCATGGGTCCCCCCTGTTCATTTGTGTCCCAGAAACAGTACTGTTGCTCAGTGGCCTGGCATGGTGCAGCATGAGGTGGCCATCTGCATGTACCGTTTCCTCGTGTTTCTGTTTGTTGGCGAGTGGAGGGGACTGGGCCACCCTCACTGGGGGGGCGGACGGCAGGAGTGAAGCCAAAGACACTCTGGCTTCTTCTGTTGTGCTCTATCGTTTGTGGGCATACCCCCCCATGCATATAAACTCTGGCCCCTGCTACGTGTGGGTCTTCTTCAATCCCCTTTGGCTGTCCTTGACCCCTGCTTCCATTTTTCTAAGGCTGCATGTATACATTGTGCCATTTCTGTTATTTTATTGGAGGCCATTTTGATACCGGTCCTTTTGGTTTGCAGTGAAAGCTCTGATGATTATTGATATGTTTGTTATTCTGTTATTATGGTTGGTAAATATAAACAGCAGGCCAAACTCTAAAATAGGTGTCTGACAATCTAGCCTCTCTAAACAATAGGCATTTAATCGCTTGTTCACTTTTAACTTGTTTTGCTGATTGGATGGTAACAGGAGCAGGATTCCTGCATAGAAAGTGGGGATGTTTTGAAGTCAAAATGGCCTGTACCAGTTTTATTCAAGCACGGCTCATTCTACACCTGCAGCTCTGTAGCCAAGTCCCTCAGAGCCTGAACGCTAAGCCTACAGAGAGGGCAGAAGCAGCCCAAGCACTTTGAATAGGTCATATGTTCTCCTCCATCTTCACCCGCTGCTTGAAATCAAGATTTTTCCAAACCCTGGTTAGCACGTGGTTAGTCAGATAGGCTCCGTTGCCCATGGTGATGATGTGTGGGTGCGTGTGTATGTTCACTGGCCACTTGTCCCGGTCTCCCAGCACCAGTTCCTAACCGAGGCCCTGCAGTGGAGAGCTCAGACAGACGCGGATCACACCCTGTTCGTGCTCCTCAATGCTAAGGTAAACTGTGATGAGAGACTCACACTCAGCTGAAGACCCGCTTTCAAATGGCCTCTCTCTTTTTCTACCTCTTTCTCCATCTGTCATTTAGTAACAGAATGTAGTGTCACCAAAATATGACTGTTAATCTGAAAGTTGTAAAAATAATAACAGTACCACTAAATCTGAGATTTTGTTAATGGTAAAGTAATGTGCACTCCTGTTACCTACAGGTGGCAGTAACCTCTAACCTTGAGCCTTTTATCGCTGTCTGTGATCTTTGCCAGGGTGTTGCCGTCTGCACGGCCACATGTATCCAGCTGCATAAACGCGCTGAGAAGATCGCGGCGGCCCTTTCCGAGCGAGGCCTCAACACTGGTGACAACGTGGTCCTGCTCTACCCTCCTGGTGAGCCCTTTCAACCCCTGCACCTTGTCCACACAGTGAGGCAAATGTCTTCCTGGAGGCTCGAGGGGGCGCTCTGCGGTTCTGCAGCAGCAGCGTTTCTGAACCGGTTTTGACGGCAGCTCAGTGTTTCCTGACGATGGCGGGTTCCGACTTCCTGCCTCCTGCTGTCACTCACGCTGTCCTCACCTCCTCTCCACAGGCATCGATCTGATCGCCTCCTTCTACGGGTGCCTGTATGCTGGTTGTGTCCCAGTCACAGTACGGCCCCCCCATCCGCAGAACCTGGCAGCCACGCTGCCCACTGTCCGCATGATCATTGACGTAAGCACCCACATGTCCCTGCGAGTGTTCTGGCACGTGTCCCCACCCATCCTTGCGTTTCTTGCCCCCTTGTGCTATCATGTGACATCCTGTTAGGATGACATCCCCAAGCTGTCCCCTTCTCCCGTACTGGTCCCAGGTCAGCAAGGCCGCCTGCATCCTCACCACGCAGAACCTCATGAAGACCCTTCGCTCCAAGGAGGCCGCCTCAGCCGTCAACATTAAAACATGGCCGATCATCATAGACACAGGTAAGCAACCCCCACCCAGCTGTGTGACCTGTGTGTCCACCACCATGCTGGTTCCCTAACTGGACCCCTCCCCTATAGATGACCTCCCACGAAAGCGCCCTCCCCAGATCTACAAACCTCCCACGGCAGAAATGCTGGCCTACCTGGACTTCAGTGTGTCCACCACAGGCATGCTGACAGGGGTCAAAGTAAGTGTGGCTTACCCCCACCCATTAAGTGGACATGCTCATTCCGGCCTTAAACTGATCTGTTTGGTCTCATTTTGTACTAACCAGAGTTCTTCCACCCACCCCAGATCTCTCACTCTGCTGTCAGCGCCCTGTGCCGCTCCATCAAACTCCAGTGTGAACTCTACTCCTCCCGGCAGATCGCCATCTGCCTGGACCCCTACTGTGGCCTGGGCTTTGTACTCTGGTGCCTTTGCAGGTAAATGGATGCGTGTGAAAAGGGACATGCTGTTGTACCTTGCATCAGGGTCTGATCTGTTGCCTTTTCCTTGTGGTCCACTAAAGTGCTGGCTTACTATGAATGGATGTATAATTCCTGGCTCAGTGGGTGGCACTCTGGCCTCACACATCCAGAGCCAGGGGTCTGAATCTCTACTCCACTCTGTGTGTGTGAGTCATTGTGGGTTCTCCGGTTTCCCCAAAACTGATTGGCTAACTACTGTTTCTAAATAGCCAATAGGGGGTGTGTGTGCATGTGACCTACAATGGACTGGCATTTGGTCCAGGGTATATACCTGTGTGTAATCTTTTCTGCATGGAATAGGCTCCTACCATGACCCTGTCCTGGATGGATGGATGGATGGATGGATGGATGGATGACTAATGCCTCCACTGTTTTCTGGTCCCTCCATGCAGTGTTTATTCAGGTCACCAGTCCATCCTGATCCCCCCTCAGGAGCTGGAGACCTCACTGCCCCTCTGGCTCGGCACTCTTAGCCAGTACCGGATCCGGGACACATTCTGCTCTTACTCCGTCATGGAGCTGTGCACCAAGGGCCTGGGCACTCAGACGGAGGCACTCAAGGTGGGTGGGGCGGCCAGCTATGCTGTGAGGGTGTAGCAATGCACCGTGGCACGATATCTCGTGATTCAAAGATATGGCGATACGTATTGCAAGGGTGTAACAACACACTGTGACATAAAATCATTCATTTATGTTAACGCAAGAGGGTCCAATAGGCATAATCTCAGTTTGCTTTGAGATTTTATTTTTGCATTTTGCTTTGGAGTCTGCAGAATAAGGAAAATAACCGCAAGGAACAAAGAAATCGTTTAAGAACTGCTTTTTTGTAAATGTACATGCCTAATAAGGAATAAATAAGAACTGTGAGATCTTAGTTGTTCAGTTTTATTTTATTGAATATACTTTGAGTGTAGACTGTATCGTTACACCCCTGCTATGCGCATGGCACCACGCCATCTCATCTCCACCCAACCTGTCCTCTCCTTGACTTGCACAGGCCCGAGGCATAAACCTGACTTGTGTGAGAAGCTGTGTGGTGGTCGCTGAGGAACGCCCCCGCTTAGCACTTACACAGTCCTTCTCTAAGCTCTTTAAGGACTTGGGCCTGTCCCCACGTGCTGTCAGTACAGCCTTCAGCTCCCGCGTCAATCTGGCCATATGTTTGCAGGTAGGTGCTGGTTGCCTGGTGCACAATGCTGTGGCTCACTATATGCTGATCAGCACACTCTCCTCACTCCATCTTAAATACCTCAATCATGCCAGTACTAGGTACCGTGATAGTGTTTCTTCCATGTCTTTTCACCAGGGCACCACTGGACCTGACCCCTCCACTGTTTATGTGGACATGAAATCCCTTCGACATGACAGGTAGGGTAACACCAGACAGGAAGTGGGGGTGAGACATAGAGTGGATAGAAGGTACTGACCATGACACGTGTCTTCCAGGGTGCGGCTGGTGGAGCGTGGCGCCCCCCAGAGCCTGCCACTCATGGAGTCTGGCACGGTGAGCCGCCCAGGGAGAAACCTCGGTGCCGGTGGCCATGTTGTACCCAGATTTCACTGCTGCTCTTCACTGATTTGTTTGAACACATTAGTCAGCTTGCAGAACAGTGAACTACTAAACAATGACTATATCCATTGGATTTATATCCATTTGAGCTGTGTATGTGTTTTTTCACATGGCTCCAGATCCTCCCAGGAGTGCGTGTGGTTATAGTGAATCCAGAGACACAGGGCCCGCTGGGAGACTCCCATCTTGGAGAGGTGGGTATGGTTGAGTGACGTCTGTGGGTCGCTACTTGGCTTTTTTTGTACCCCCCCCCCCAAGTATCCTACAGTGCTCTACAGCGTCCCCTACTGTACTGACTAGCCCATCTCCCTCTCCCCCTGGTCTCAGATCTGGGTGAATAGCCCCCACAGTGCCAGTGGCTACTACACCATCTATGGTGAGGAGAACCTGCAGGCAGACCACTTCAACCTGAGGCTGAGCTTCGGCGACCCGCAAACGCTGTGGGCCCGCACTGGCTACCTGGGCTTTGTCAGAAGGACAGAGCTGTTGGATGCCAGTGGAGGTCAGTGGGATGAGAGTGTGAGGTGATGGTAGATGCCTGTAGGTGGCGCATCGGTTCAGGTAACAGAGTTCTGAATAGGATTTCAGAAACAAGGAGCATTCAGAAGCACTTTAAGTGCTAATGAGCTGAATCAACAACATTATGAAAAGTGCCGCAAATCTTTGAAGGTAAAAAGCCAAAATTTTGTGTGCTTTACTTGCAAGGCTATGAAATGATACATCAGCTATGGACAAGAAGCTGTCACATAGTCACACTCATAAAGAGAGAATACTGTGTAAAATGAGTCAAGTGTAAGTCTTGTCTATTTTGTTAGTCAATTGTAAGAACTGTCCAAAAAATAGCTTCTGGTGAAGTTATTGGGTGACAGAACAGAGAAGTGCAGTAAAGGAAAGAATGGTTCAGTTTTGGCCTTTCTTTCCTTAGAACGCCATGATGCTTTGTTTGTGGTGGGATCCCTGGATGAGACCCTGGAGCTAAGGGGGTTACGCTACCACCCAGTGGACATCGAGACGTCAGTGTCACGCGCTCACCGCAGCATCGGCGAGAGGTGATGTCTGCCGGCGCCCCACTCCCACGAAGCAGCCCCCCCTCCACCCCGCTCCGATTATGATGAGGATGACTCTCCTCTCTCTTTTCCTCTCTCAGTGCTGTCTTCACGTGGACCAATCTCCTAGTGGTGGTGTCAGAACTCTGTGGCTCTGAGCAAGATGCGCTGGACCTGGTGCCACTTGTCACCAATGTGGTTCTGGAAGAGCACCACCTAGTGGTGGGGGTGGTGGTCATCGTGGACCCTGGCGTCATCCCCATCAACTCCCGGGGTGAGAAGCAGCGCATGCACCTGAGAGATTCCTTCCTGGCCGACCAGCTGGACCCCATCTATGTGGCCTATAACATGTGAAGGCCGGCTGCATGGGGATGACTCTGGGCTTCTCTGGGGGGGGGGGCTCCATAGGGGGATATTGGCAACCTCCCCCCCCCCACCATTCCACACATGGTGCGGTTTTAATGGCCCCAGCATGTACGCGTGCGTGTGCACATGTCTCTATGGAGGCATGTCGTCGATGAGCCAGCCATCAAAACAACACGACTCGTAACAGCTTATTGGATGAACTGTGCAGCGTAGTTGGGTTGGGAACCCTTGGGATCTGCGCCCTCACCCCATCAGGCCACGTGTAGACTTCCCTGCCTTTGATTCAGTGAAGCCACCATACTTGGGGTCCTTGTAGGTGGAGGATGCACACGGGCTTTGGAGGAAAGAGGAGAGGGGTAGAGGTGAGGGAGGCAGCCTGTGTTTCTGTTCATAGAGATGAGTGTCATGACTCCCTCACTCTGTCCTCTCACTTGGGCGCTCCCATACACTTCCTGAACAGTGGACATCTATTTTTCATTTGCTATTCCCTTATTCAGCATCGCTCACTCACTTCTGTATCACATCAGCCCCCCTTTCCCTACATGCCCCCCCCCGGTTTGTTCCCTTTAAAGAAAAAGGCCAGAGGAATGAAGGTGAGCCTGTTTTCCTAATCAGCATTGGCTGAGGCATCTCCATCGAGGCCCTGTTGCAGCTCCTGGCCGTTACTGCATTTCTGACACTTTTAGGTCTGCCGTAACGGCCTACTTCCATGTGCCTGTAAGCACACACAAGCTCGTTTTGTAGATACTTAGAGAGGGAGGTGAACCGAGGACTTTTTAAATATCTTGACGTGTGAACAGAGCCCACGTCATCCTCCTCACGATCCTGAACATGGACATTAGTCATTCAGGTGTCACACTACACAGACTCAGGCGGACTAACTTGCAAACTGTGTCTTTTTATGTAAGTGCGTGTAATCAGTGTCGTCCCAAGCATTGTCTGACAGGGACAGATGGAGCAGTCGATCCACACTGTTGTGTGAGTGAGTAAGGCATTGGGCGAAATACACGCAGACTCAAGCTCATCAGGAGGTGAGGAGTGAACCTTGCCTTACCGAATGTGTGGATGTATTATTATATTCTGCTTTTTTCCCTTGCATTTATGTTGAGCTTTTTTTGGGGGTGGGGGAATTCTGATCTGAAAGATTCAGTTAAAAGTCGAGGGTTGCAAGTTAGTATAATTACAAGTGTTGGTATTGCATATTTTTTAGTCAGACACTGCAGTTACTTGGTTATTTTTAAATTGTTCATCTTACTGTTACGCAGATATTACTTGACTGACCTTATACTTGACCGCAATTATTTGGATGACTGACCTATTTGTGAATAACCTGTTTTGGAGAAGGAAGGAACATAGAATGATTAGCGGGAGCGAAAACACTGTAGTAAACGACAATAACAAAAACAAACAGGCATTTGATGATGATACCCCAAAGGGGCGTAGCTGCAGAGTAAGTTCTGTGATCGATTTATGCACTTTATTCACACTTCAGAGTACAAAAACCTTAACCTAAGAGAACCCCTACTGGACCAAGTGGGAAATGAATTTTAAAAATGAAAACTATCCCGATCAGTGCCATGCAGAGACTTTTTGAGGGGCAGGTGTTCGGCCGGTTGTCCCCCTCAGTAAATTGGACTTCATTTGTGATCATTAAATTTAACCGACTAGGAGGGCACTTGGAACCTCAAATGTGGGGCAAAGGGGCAGGTGTTCAGGCAGCCTTATCCCTCCCTGCCGCTCATGTTCCTATAACCAGAACACAGGACAGCTGTGTTACCATGGAAACCCTTCAGTTGAAATCGAAATGACCAGGATGTCACATCCTCCAAGCTGTCTTCTCTGCCTGTTGTAATTTAAAGCAAAATTAGGGAATAGATGCTTGTAACTGAACACAGAAGTTGTGAACATTAAATAACGAGGCACGGGACAGCATTTACAGACTTCTACCATAGCTTTCAGGTAGAAATACTGATGCTTTTTTTAAGAAACAAATATCAGTCATGATTATTTGTAGTGATGGAAATAATGAAAAATACCACTTTGATCCCACTGTAGACATAAAAATTGAGATTTTCACGATCTTGCTCTAAAATTTTAAAGCACTTTACTATTCAAAACACGCAGTTTGAACTCACTTTGGTTCCTGTGATACCATTTGGTTTTGTACTGAAACTGTTAATCTCACAACAGTCTTAACATGTTTATGTTGCATATTTACAAATAAAGCATCTTCAATGATAGACATAAAAGGTACCTGACACTGCATTTTGCATGGATGCTAAAGCAGAGTCCATAATATGGCTTTAATTTGTCATTTAGTGTGATTATTGTTGATCAAAAAGGGACATCTCAAAATGAGGGGGGGCACATTCAATCGTCCGAGCAAATGGGGCAGGTGCTCTGTCATTCTCAGCTGACACCCCCCCCCCACTGAGCTTGATCCAGGTAAATACATTTGTAACAGAAAAAAAAGATTGGTACGACTAACATAAGCCACATTGTCAAATGAAACTTAATATTATTTAATTTTATTGAGCTTAATATGTTAAAATTTTCATCTGACAAGTAGGACATGAATTGCACACCTGGTATAATTGCTTATGGGTACAAGTAAACCTGGATTAGTTTTTAAATCCCTGAATGATGATTAAAAAAAACTTCTACGCAAACATAACTGGCTGGACTCAAAGAAACATTGGAAGATCCAGTATAAATATATGACCAGCACCATTGCGATTGTAGGGTGTCAGTGCCTTAGTATATATTGAATAAATATGTGAATTTAGTGAATTACTAAACATATATCGTTACCATGTAGTTTTAGTTATTTTCACATCACTTTCACATTTCTGCATTCCTGAGAATGTTTAATTGTGTAGTTGGACTGGTCTTTCTCTGTAATCTGTATTGGACACTGGAGAAACATCTTCATTTGTTTACTTATTAGTACTTTTAGCAGTCTCCAACACTCCTTCATACAAGCATAAGCAGTCATTGTTCTGAAGAAATGAGATCTGAAGTGAGTTTGTTTTTTGTTGGATATGGTGCTTCTCCTAAGTCCATGCATCAAGTGTCTCCTCCAGGGAGCAAACTATTGTGTGGATAGTCGTCAAGAATTTGTGTCGGCTAGCAGGTCCTTAAGGGACAGTGTCTGCTGCGAACAGGAATTCCCTGAGTGTGAGTAATGGATGAGTACAGCTTGAGAACAAGGAGACCCTGTAGGATTATGCTTGGAAGGGGATATTTGGGCTCAGGTCAAACCCAGTGCAAAAAAGGGGATTCCTCTGTCAGGAGGCAGTAATTTGCCAAACTATGCCATCTTTTGGCTAGATAATATTTTTCGTTTGATCTCACCTTCAATGCCTATATCTAAAGACAATACAAACTGGTCTGCTAGTCACACAAACAGCCTAATTTTTTGTTTTGAATGTGGAAGCCCTATAATCAACCAGAAGAGGAGGAAAGAGCCAAAAGGACTTTGGTTGTATATTATTTCTATTATGTATAATTATTTTTTGAATGACTCAAAATTGTGTGTGATGTAATGATTGGCATCATGCCATACTATAACCTCTCCAACAGTGGGTGCTCTGCTTAAACAGCTGTTTTGTTCAACCACAGGCTGTAATTAACCATTTATGTTTTTGCAGAATTTTAAAGTAGTCTTCTTTCCATAGTTTCAAAGAGGTGAAAACATAGAAAATGCTGTTGATATTTCTGATATTCACTGAAACTCAGTAACAACTCTTCTGGGTTCAAGGGGAAATTGTAGACATTGTAGATTCTATAGGTGCTTGTTTTTCTTTCCTTATTTAAGAAAAGATATGTTGTATGTGTATGCATTTGTCATGTAAAATAGTCTATATTGAATAATTAAGAATATTTAGAGAGATGTTTAAGATTGTGGGATGTCTTTACCTTTAGCAGTGTAGGGTTCTTTTAACGTTCCTATTTGAGCTTTGAGTAGAAATTGAAGTTCACAGGTTTGTTTTACTATGATGTACAGACTCGCAAATGCTGAACTGCACAACCCCTGTAATTTCTGGGTGCTTCTCGCCTGGTCATTCTGCTTCAGACTGGACCCAGGCCTAATTTTCTGTGTCTCATCCTTCACCTTTACATTACCATCATTCCATGTTAGGGATTGAGGGTGTGCTCCAGATATTCCGGGGTGGTTTAAGCTTGACATAGACTGTGTGAGTCACGGTAACGTGATTTCCTGGAGTATAAGGTGTGAGTGAGACGTGGGGAAGGAGTCGGTGGCATGCTTTGACTCCTAGACAAAGCACAAATCCGATGCAATCCGAGCACAAGCGAGGAGATTGTGAATTTATTAGGAGCAATATCTAATGACAAGGAGCTTCATTCTTATCTGAATTTCTGATTGTACACATCAAATGTAAAAAACACAGCAAGTCATTCCATGTACAAAACCTATATGTACAGTACACTGTGTGCAGTGCAGTTCAGTCAGAAACACCAACAGGAACTCCTGCAATGTCTCAGTGCAGCTTTTTACACTATGCAACCAATAACTGCAGTTGATTCCAGACGTCTTACACTGGTGGGCATGTTCATGTAGCTAAAACAGTTTTGTGGATTAAAAACACAAGTGCATAACATTTGACCAGGAGAGCAGAATCATAAATCCCATGAATCTTTAATATCCCTTGTAACCATGAAGGGTATGCGTTGTTCTTATGCTGTGAACATTTTCTTTAACCTGGGTTAGTTAGTTCTGGATCTGATGGTGATGGCAACAGTGTGGATTTTAAGACTACTGCAGTAATAGGAAAGAGGTACACATGTAAACTATAAGGCTTTGGAGCATTTTAGCTCTTGTTGAGAATTTTAGGGAAGTGTTTCATCATCCTTCTCTCCAACCATCACTTTTTTCATTTTGTACATTGGTGATAACTGTTTTATATTTAAATGGCAAAAAAATAATAAAATAAAAAGCTTTTATTTTGCTGCAGTGCTGTGTTGTTATTGACATCTCTTTATGTCCTACTGGAACATTCAAACTAAATAATGTTCAAAAAGTATATCTCAGCTACCTGTACAAGAAGTTAAGTTTAATACCTTTTTAATGAGGTACCTTTAATGAACTCCCTTTCCAGAGTCCAGAAATCATTAGCTGGGCACCCACATATCACCACAGTTTTCACTTATACAGATCTTCAACTTATTTATATTATTACGTGCAGTCTAGTCATCGTCAAGTCCAGGTAACCATGTAGACAGAATTCCTTCGGAAATCTTTTCCGTCTCACTCTTAAGGCTCTTCAATGATGTGTTCATTTTTGTCATGACTGAATGCCTCAAACTTTCCCAAGAATTACAGTATCTGCATTTCTTAATCTGACACAATTATTTGTAACCATTACTTTTTTTTGTAAAATTTTTAAAATAATTATAAATGTATGTAATACTTGATTTAGATGCAAAATTGATTTACTGTTTGGTGGATTGACCTTGGCCTTGTAAACGTTTAAGAATTAGTAGGCAAACCAGAGCTAAGGTTTGTATGCCTTTAATTCCAACAACCTCTGCAAAGGTGTGTGGTGACACAAGCCTGAACTGTTGACACAACACAAGTTTGGTCCATGGATTCATGCTGTTTACACCCAATTCTGACGAACTGGCCAACCATCTGCATGTCACAGCAGAAATTGTCTACAGGTCTGATGATTCTCATTTTTCCAGTCTTCAACTGTTGCTTCAGTTTCCTGTTCATAGCTGGCAGGAGTGGATGTGGTTTCCTGCTGTTGTAGCCCAACCACCTCAAGGTTTGACGTTGTGTATATTCAGAAATGCTTTTCTGTTTACCACTGTTGTAAAGATTTCTCTTTAAATCATTTTAGCCCTCCTGTCAGCTGAAACCAGTCTAAACATTCTCCTCTGACCCCGAACACTGGATTTTTTCTGCACCATTCTGTGTAAACTCCAGAGACTTGTGCGTGATAAAAATCTCAAGACATTAGCATTTTCTGGAATACTGAAACTACGCTCTCTGGCACTAACAACCATTCTGGTGCTTGATCTGATTATTAATATTAATAAATATTACCGAAGCACACGTATGACACTATGCGAAAATTAACCACACTAATCAGCGTCCTATAAATTGTGCTGTAATGAAAAGTGTGGCATAAACCACATCCTCTTACCCCAGACCTTTACTTAAGTGACTTTTTAGGCGTGATACTTGCTGAGGCGAAGTGCACCCACCCCTCCCGTGAACGTTCTGTTCGCTCTTCGCCAATCGCAGAACACGTAGCGAAAAAACGTCACGCGTCCTCGCAGGGGAGGCGCGCAGCGTAGCCGCTTTCCCTTTGAAGGGAAAAAGCCTTTTTTATTTTTTTAATAGCTGGTAGATTAAAAAAACATCTTAACTCATACTTACAAAAATAAACACAACAAACGACGTCCCGTCGGATAAACTCCAATCCCTGTTGTAGTAGGAGCAAAGGCAGCGCCAAGAGCCTGTCAGTCCCGTTGAGAAGGTAACCGTCGCCGCCGCGCGTCCCGCTCGTTCCAGCTGTGACCTGTAATGGCGGCTGCCTCCCGGCTCTTTGTCGCTGTCGAAGGGGAAGGTGTGTTAATGGCTCCCCGTATCGCTGACGTGTGTTGACGCGGGCACTTGCGTGCCAGTGACTTGCTTTTGCGCCGCACGAAGCGAATTCGCCCGTCGAGGCGGTGTACAGTCGCTGGCTGTGCCGCAGAAGGGCGACTAGTTTGTGAGGTGCCGTTGGTTTGTTAGTCAGCTCGCCAGTTCGGCGTCCGGAACCGCTCCAGAGTAGACGGGATACCGCGCATAACCTTTAAGGCGTTAGCCAACTAGTTATTCAGACTTTACACCGCGGCACCGCTGCTTTTTCTTGTGCTTTGCAGCTCCCATCTTATGCTAGTTATTTACTTAGAGTTAAGCTGTGCATCCGCATTTAACAGTAATAGGGAATATAACCTGGATCGCATGGGTTAAGTAGAGTAGTTCTGATAGTTGTTTAAGTTGGTTTGTATGGTTAGCTAACCTTATATATCGTGTCAGTAGGCCTCTTTTTACCCTGCAAGATATTTGGTATTTTCAAGCGGTTCCATTTGTTGATGGCGATAATATCAGTGTCCGGAATAAAGATGCATTTAAATCACTTTTTGTGGGATTTACATGTGCTCAGTCTACCTTAAAACGCAAATAAGCACAAGTGCATATTTCCAGTTTTATCTTTTGGATCTGCAACACACGTGTTACTTGCAGTAACGGCAAGTCTTCAGTGTTACGCTGTTTTTTCCCTCGTTTGTTTTAGCGTGATTTCTCAACACCATGACACTACCATAATGACTGCATCATCATTTACTCTTTCGGATATTCATAAACATTAAGCCACACGCAAGAAGGACCTAAACATCAGCTATTATCATTGATCGTAAAATTTTTCCAGTCGACACTTTCCATGCACATATCCAAAGGCTATTCATTTTCTGATTAATACATAGGCTTCATTTTGGAAATAATGTAAATAAATAAATATGCTTGAATTTTTGTATTGCTAGATGTGAACAGAGGTGGGTCACCTTTATTTTGTACATTCTGCTCTGATAATGCCAAATGTTTTTATGCAAGATCCTGTTACGTAAAAACAATACAATACAGTTACTGGAACAATATTGAATAGAATTGTCAAAAATGTTATTGATTTAAATGGAATTTTGAAAACTAAATTTCAAAGGGTTAGTTTATATTTGGGTAAATTTTTTAAATGGACACTCATATTTTTGCTTTTTGTTACTATCTTTGCTTTGTTCATTTTATGCAATAACAAAGCATAATGTAAACCCAGACAACACGCTCACTGTACCCATCTTGGGAATGGTGCCCTACTTGCACCTTATAAACACTAAAGCTTTAGGAAGGAGTCATGATCTCACTGCCAGTGGTTTTACCATTTCCTCCTCACCCACCAGTGACAGCAATACTGACAGTAGTGAGCAGGATTTTAAAAAGATGAATTACAATATTAACATAACTCTCTTTTTTCAAATGTAGATGGCAATAATCACCTGAAAAGTAGAGGATCACAAAGGCTATGTCTGTGTTCAGAAAAATATACAATAATTAGTCAAAGCACCATCTACAGTGAGATGGATGTGCTGTGGAAGCTCTCAGAGAGATTGCTAAAAAATAAAAAGTCTGGTGTATTGCGCAGTTGGAGGCCACAGAGAAACACTCGTCATGGTGGCAGGCAGTGGGTGTCTGATGCTATCTGCAGATCTAGATTGTTATGCATGCTTGTCTCAGGCAATTAATCGGCTAATAAGGACTCAAGTCTTTAACTGCAATAAGACTGCTCTGTAAATTTGTCAGATGCTGGGAGTAGTTACATGTTGATTGTATTCAAATATCCACTACATAGAATGCCTTTAATGTTTAATATAAAGGACTGTTTTTGTTTAGTCATTATACCAATTTTAATTTGATTAAAACCACTGTTTTGTCTTTGATACGGTATAATAAAAAAAGAAAGCTGATTTCAATAGCTGGTTAAAAGCTCAAGGTCGATCAGCAGGTTAACATTTACACTTATGGCTGTGTTTTAAGGTAAACCTACTAATAAAAAATGCATTGTCTGAATTTCTCATGAACGGAAAGTTCTGATTTTTAATGACTCATTACTTTAAAATAAGGTTGATCAAAAACCTGTAATTGGCTGTTAAGCCATGTTATATATCCACATATGATGTGTGGATATTTAATTTTTGACAGCACTAAACCTTTTAAGGTGCTTAAAAAATGTGATGCGTTTCACTCTGTGATCTGAAGACATTTAGTAGCTGGTTATGCCAGAACATGTATGCACATGTTAGAACCAAGAGACAACTTCCTACAATTCTTTTTGGGTGTTTGACTCCTGTGTTTAGCACAGTGGTTTCCTCTGGGTTCCCAACGTACCCTTGGAAAAAAGCAGAGGGGAATTTCCTGTTGTGATCTCAGTAACAGGGGACTTAAACAGGGGACAGAAAATATTTCTGCTGTATGGTTTCTTATGTGAGTCTGAAACAACCAGGAAATAGTCAAAATGGGGGACAGGGTGGAGTGACGTGGTGGTGGTGATGGTGATGGGAGGTTCTTTGTCAGTTTTTATTTATTTTTTTTTTTGTCCGGATTATATGCTTTAGGAGAGCAAATTGTAGACTTTCACTTAGGCACTGATGGGGTTTTGTGTCTCGCAGTGATGATGGAGGGGGTGCAGCAGAGCAGCACCAATGGCAACGATTCCCAGACCGTCACCATCCCCACCACCATCAGCGCCTCCCAGATCTCCCATATTGCACAGCAGGTATGGGGGTGAACAGGTTGCACCCCATTTCCCCACAGGAAGCTTGTTATATTTTCATCTGATTGTAGTGCCACTTTGTGGCCAGACTGGTAATCTACACTGTGATTGTTTGCAAAAAAAACAGCAGGTTTAGTTTTCAGTTTGGCTTTTTATTAGAAAATGTGTTAGACGTAAACCAACATTCTCTGTTAATTCCAGTAAACTGCTGTGCAGTACGTTTTGGTAAATTTTTTTATTAATTTGTTAGGTTTTGTATTGTGTGGTCTCCCAAGTCATTAAAGTATATAAAGATTTTTATAAATGATGCATACTCATAAATTAAGTTGCATAAAGCACCAGTTGTCCTCTAAACCAAGATGCACCTGTCTGCACCCAGCAAATACCTTTTGCTATCCTTATAGGGTGGCATTAGTATGCATCCAATAAAATGGCTTCTGCAGAGATAGAAGGTCATTACAGGTTTCTTTGTGGCTGGCTCTGAGGAAGCGGTACCAGCTCATGAACTATTCATTTCCAGGGACAAAGCAGTCTTTGTACATAAAACTACCCTCACCACATAACGCACTATTATCAGGGTCCTTCCAAAGTGGTACTGCAGCTGGTGTCCCATTGAACAAGAATTACATCACTTTAATAGTTAAGTCCCCAATAATTTTGGTCAGTTCTTTTCTGTCTTTCTTATTTTTATTCATCATACCAATTCATATTGCAATTTGAACATTTTCTGTCTAGTTAAATGTGATTTGGGTCCTAATATAGGTGACTACCCAAGGTTGAGTAAATGAAAAATTCAAAGTACATAAAAAGCTGGTGCCTCCACACTGGGGTGTTTCCTGAGTTAAGTAAACAATTAGCATCCTGTCATATTTTAGGTTAGTACATTTGGGTCAAGATGCAAGGCAAAACAGACAAGTGACTCGGAGCTGTCAGTATAAGACATGAGAACATAGTTTAAACTAATGTGGTCTGATGAGAACTTCAGAGAAAGGGATGCAGTGTTCAGGTAGAAGTGCATAAACGCTTCATAACACCTGAAAATAAACTTTGGCAAGTAACACAAAGAACAGGCAGTAGTATACTGAGCAGTGGAAAAGATTCATATGGTCGGATGAGTCATCCTTGACTCTGGTCTCAACAACCAGATGAATTCGTCTGTGCCAGATGTCAGAGGAACCCTGTAGAGGCTCAGGTGTTTTTTAGCCACCATAAGGATTTCTGGTAGTTCTGCTGTGTGGGATTCATTGTTTGGCATGGGTTACCTTTACCCTAGCCCTTAGAGAGCAATAATGTCAGTAAGTTCAAAGCCTTTCTGAGTGATCATAGTTCTCATGAAGCATCTCTATGTTGCTAGAGTGGAATCCTCCAAGATGTCAAAGCCGGCATGAACAAGTCATGAGTGGTCAGCTATTGGACAAGCTTCAAAATGGTGTAAACCGAATTCCAGGGCAAGCCTAGTTAGCTTTTTCTTTTGGTGTTGAGAAATCACGCTAAAACAAATTAGAAAAAAAAAACGTGTAACACTGAAGACTTGCCATTACTACAAGTAACGTGTGTTGCAGACCCAAAAGACAAAATCGAAAATATGCACTTGGGCTTATATGTGTTCACTGAAGTGAACTGTACTGGGTGCATCATTCTGTGTTGTTGGCTATTTTAAAGACTGTTGCCGTGCAAAATTTTGTTGTACAAGCTACGGTGATAGTATAAGATCTTATCTTTTTCATCACCATCAGCAAAACCTGATTATGAAATTTCTCCATGATGAATATTTTTCCATTCTTATTGAGACACACACACAATATATAATGCAATGAAGAGGATCTGGTCACTCATGGAGGCTTAGTACTTATGTTGTCTTTTTTTTTAGTTTGGTAGTTAACTCTATGGAGTAGTAATTGTACAAAAGGTGAATAATGTTATTGGAGTTTGCATCATGAAAAAGTACATTTTGAGTGCACAATGTATTGCAGCTGGACTCAATTGAAATGATGGAGATTAAGTTATTGGTGGCTTTCTATGCTATGAATATAGTCTCTCTCTTGGATGAAGGAAAGCACTACGCATTACAGGAAGGGGGGAAACTGTGTTTGCAGATGTCCCTCGGCGGTTCCCCGGTGACTGTGGTGCAGCTCCCTGGGGGCCAGTTCCAGGTCCAAGGGGTGATCCAATCTGCCCAGTCATCTGTCATCCAGCCCCCTCAGGTACAAGCTAGCCAGGTAAGGCGGGTACCGCATATAAGAGGCTGGCTGTTTTCGAATCTGCTGTCCCCCTGTCTTTCCATCTCACCCAAGCTCCTTGCATAGGGCCAGTCGGATAGCGATGACTCCCAGGAGTCCTCAGACAGTGCCGCTTCATCTCACAAGTCCCGAGAGCTCTTAGCCAGGCGGCCCTCCTACAGGTACTACCGTAATGTCACCATAGTTTGGGTTTACTTTTATTATTATTATTATTATTATTATTATTATTATTTCTGTAATGTAAGATGACCTTCTTGGATGCTCTGATGATGTCCTCATATGTCTGTATATAGTAGGCTACAAAGACAGAATCCTTTGTTTAGAGCAGGTGACGTTCACCCAGGGTAATTGCTGGAGTCTGTGGGATTTCATTGTCTTGGCACCCAATTGATGAATTAGTCATTGTTTATTGAGAATATCATACGGCGTGGTCAGCTTTAGCAATGGGCGTTCACACAAATTCTGTTCAATGACTAAACTTACCAAGTATTTCATGGTTAATTGGTTACCTATTGCTTCTTGTGTGGTCTACAGGTAATGCCAGAATTTTTTTATTTATAATAGAATTAAAGCATTGAAAATAAATTTCTTCTTATTCACAGATGTCATCTCTGCAGTAAATAAGACATTAAATAATTATTTTGGGGGAAAAATATAGGGGATTTCTTCTGTCAACACTATAATTTGAACACTACTATACAATGAAGCAAACTTTAAATATCAGCTTCATTTGATTTCCAAAGGTGGCCAACTGGCTACACAGAGCTGGAATATAACTAGATTGATACCAAACTGTAGACATAACTACACATGGCCTAGTTTAACAAAGACCAAATGTATTTAAACACACTTTTGGCTTACAGAGGATATAAAAAAGCCTACACACCCTTGTTATAATGGCAGGTTTTTGTGATGTGAAAAAAATGAAAGAGAAATCATGTCAATTTTTTTTCCACATTTAATGTGAAATTGCAGCCTATACAAAAAAGGTGAAAAAACATACTTTTTAGGGGAAATACTTACTTTACTGTTCCTTGCAAAAATGTTCTAGATTTGTCAATTTCCAAGCCTGGCTTTTTATATCCACTATAGATATAGGCAGGATAACGTGGATCGAAATTTTCTTAATGAAGATTTTAACTTTTGTCTAACTCTGTTTCAGATATTGAATTCAATCTTCATTTCTTACAAAGTCATCCCATCCTTTGTTCTTTCTGTTACTTCTACTCAGTTTGGCTTCCATCAGCTGGCCTGCTGATGTTTTAGAATCCTCAGAGCTCAGCATAATTCTTCAGGAATACAGGAAATGTTTCAGATGCAGACCTTACGTTTTTCTGCTTCTAATTTTTATTTAGTTGAGTGATGAACATTAAATATCTAAAAAAAAAAAAAAAATGTCATTAGTTAGCAGATTATCTCAGTTTGATGGACTGAGTGCTGGGGTGCAGTAGAAACACACAGGCACCATGGTCCTCACGGAACACGTCTGGACAGCCCTGGCTGCTCAGCGACCCTGCTTACTGGCCTATCACCTGTAGGAAGATTCTGAATGACCTCTCATCTGAGGAGGTGGCATCTCGAAACGAGGGGGATGAGGAGAGTGCTGCATCCACAGCCATGACCACCGTGACTGTTCCCACTCCCATCTACCAGACCAGCACGGGGCAGTACAGTAAGGCTTCTGTTCACTTTTACTATGGTTTTCTGCTCTTTCAGAAATTACTCATTGTTTGGTAAACTCTGCAGGCTGTTCAGAAGCACTTCCTCAAAGTAACATTTCTGGCATTTTAGTGACATCTACAGTCTATTTAGCTGTATATCTTTACAGTGTTCTAAAACTGATTATATTGAAAGATGTTTCTCAATTTCACATTCAAAGAAAACATGCACTTGCATGATGCCCCAAATGCATTAACGCTGCTTGACATCATAAACTTAAATATGCAGAGTAACTAGGGAAATCTTATTAAATATCTAGGCAAGGCAGGTTTATTCGTATAGCACAATTCAGACACAAGGCAATTCAAAGTGCTTTACAAAGACAGAACACATTTAAAGAAAAGACATTAAAATCATATTTAAGCGACAAAAAGTTAAATACATTAATACTAATAATAATAATATTAAAAGTTTGTACTAACTATGCATTTTTTTTATTTTAGAAAATATCTTTTATTTATGTTTAGGCTTCTATTAGGCAGCCTTTGATTCTTGCATCTATAATGTGATTGGAATGATTTTAATTTAAAGTATTCGGTTTGTATTTAAGTCTGTAAAGGGCTAATACACAGCTGTTGATATGTCGTCACTATCACACTTTGTGTGTGGGGAAATAATTTGTAAAAAATATGCATTTATAACTATGATATTGTGCTTTAATGGATGCTTCGGATGATGAAATTTCTGGTATTAAATTGACAAAAGGACTTCAGATTTTCAAAAGTTGTAGAGTTTACTTCTGTTTTTCAAGCTTTGGTCTTCTGGAGCTAAAGACTAAAGTCTAAATATAGGCAGTATGGTTTAGGCTCTTATTTATCCTTAATTTGTTTACTTCCTTCATTTGGCTGGGTGAATTTTAACCCAGAGCTGATTTATAGCAGGATAAATGTTGGCTGTGTGCAGACTATATGTGAGATGCCGCTGATGCCAAGAGGGTAACGGTGTCTTTCTTCACAGTTGCAATTGCACCTAATGGCACCATCCAGCTGACCAGTCCAGGTGGAGAAGGTGTTCAGGGTCTGCAGACGCTCACCATGACCAATTCGAGCTCCACACAGCCAGGCACTACCATCCTGCAATATGCCCAGACACCCGATGGCCAGCAGATTCTGGTGCCCAGCAACCAGGTGGTGGTGCAGAGTGAGTGAGACATAGGAAGCTCAAACTTCCACACACCACCACTAGTCACGCCTGCCTATTTCCTGAGACTTCTTAAGGAGATTTCAGCTATGTGAATGGAGAGTTTGGGCCGGTCAGGGATACTTGTTCCTTTTGGGGATTCTGATGTTGCTCTGGGGATGGGAATTCTATATGGTAATCTCCTTTTAGACTGAGTACATTAAGGTGCTCAAAGTACCTGGCCATTTCTGAGCTGAGTCTGGTTGTGTCTTTCAGGTGCTGGAGGAGAGGTGCAGACCTACCAGATCCGGACAGCACCCACCACCAGCTCCATCCCCCAGGCGGTGGTCATGACATCCCCCGTGAGCATCTCCTCCCAGAGCACCAAGACCGACGACCCCCAGATAAAGAGAGAGATACGACTGGCTAAGAACAGGTGTGTGTGCTTCACATAGTTGCTGCTCACTGCTGCTATTTGGTCCTGCCTCCCTTGAGAGCCCAGCACAGTGCTGCAGGTTGGTCTGCAAAAAGCTTGGGGGTGGCTGGGATCTGATTGAACAGCTGCTGGGTGTCAGCTGTAGGCTTGCTAACACAGCATTCATAGTAATATATGCTGATACCCTGTAATCACAGCACACAGCTCCAAGTTATAAATCATACATGAAGGGAAACATTCAAAGCAAAATCCCTCAGGCACAGTAGTTACTAAGGAGTTAATAATAAAATTGAACAGAACTAAAACGTAAGAAAATAAAAAAAAATGATTCTTGTTGTTACAAATTTAAGGTTTCATACATAAATGGAACACTTCTACCATAGATTTTTGGGAATCTTGTTTCTCACATAAATTGTACCTATTAACCCTTTTAGTTTTTACTGTCTTTCTAAAACACGTTAAAAGGCCTTTTCTCTGGCAACGGGTTTTCCTGGAGTGGGATATATGGCCCAGGGAAATGGAGTTCCCTAGGCAGAGAAGTATTGCCACCAGCTGGTACCATCTCTCTACATGGGAGGTCTACCTGTGCTCTTTAATGATGTGTAACATTCACATTGTCTGTTGGCTTCTGTCTCTGTGAAGGGAGGCAGCACGTGAGTGTCGGCGAAAGAAAAAGGAATATGTAAAGTGTCTGGAGAATCGTGTGGCTGTGCTGGAGAACCAAAACAAGACGCTGATTGAGGAGCTCAAGACATTAAAGGACCTTTACTGCGTCAAGACAGGGTAAAAGGGGCTATGAAGGCTCGCCACGTGGACAGCTGGGGCAGGGGAATGCCCTTCTGTTGCCCCCATCCTCCATGAGTTTCATTTTATCTTTGTTTTAAAGAGTCTTTGTGAACAGCAGAATGACCCGGGGGGGGGGGGACTTCATTGGAGGTAAATTTACCAAATCGGCATATTGGAATTTTTTTTTTTTGCGCATCAAATCTGGAATTGTGAACTTTAAACATTATGTTTCATTTTCCTGTATGAATAAGTTAGATTTTCGTATGCTTTTTTAAATGTAGCACTAGAAATCTGCTGTTCCGTTATCCCAAAGTGCAGCAGTATTGTGAGTGTAACATGACTATAACTCATGTGATTAATGTTTTTCTGTTGTGTAAGTCAGCATTTTTTTCATGTTTCCCCCCATTCTTTGAGGAGAATGTTACAGATTCCCCATTCCTTTCTGATGTTCTGCAAAACGTAAAGGGTGAATTAGTGGTGTGGCGAGCCAGGCTGTTACGGAGACAATCAATCAGGGAACATGAATATGTTTTGCTACCTGGGTGACATTTGTATGAATCAGGCTTAAGAAATGTCACTCATTTGGTACATGAATCTTAATAAAGTAAAATATTTTTCCAGTCTTTTGATTTGTCCTAGTATTTTAAGGTTTGTTGAGAGAGGCGGGAACTGAAGAATTCGGACAGGCTCCTAATGCATCTTCAGACCAAGTGCACAGGCTTTTTCTAGACCTGCTATAGGGCAGAGTTTGGCATCAGTGTGTGGTTTTAACAGGAGGAACAGAGCATGTGATGAGCAGTTTGGGCTGCTCGGTCAGTGCATATGTGTTAGGCGCCTGTGACACTGGGCTTCATTCTTCTCTATAGTAAGGGGATTTTTTTATAGCCACATCGGAAAACGGAGCTGATGCGATTTTTATGTATTAATGGCCAGAGACATGGGCTCAGTTTGTTTGCTGTTGGATTAAATAGTGTTGATCTAGGGCATGTGTTTCAGGGCAGCTTTGGCATAAGTGATGTTTCATTTTGTTCCTATGGAGATAATAGGAGATGTTAATGTCTGTGCTATAGAGTTGGGATATGAAAACATCCGCGATGGCAAAGTTAAAGAAATGCTGATATCAGTGTTTATATTCTTTAAAGGAATAGGATTGATTACTTTGAACGAATGAAAATTAATATCTAGATGCTGTAAAATGCTTTTATAAAATAAAATTGACTTACGTTTGATTTAACAAGTCTTTTCATACTTTTCAGTGACTGTAAATTACATACCAACAAGGTATTTCCAACAGATTGTTTCTGTTAAATTTTACCTTCTTGTATACTATTTGTTTTGGAATCCATGTCCTCCAAACAGAATAAATCAAATATTAGACTTTCAAAATATTCTTTGACAGAATGACATATAACGGTAAGATACCATCAAACTTTACTAAAACTTCCATGTTGGAAACATGTTGGACCAAACTTTTAAGACTGAACCAGGGCATCCATTTTGGTGAAATGTACATTAGGATACAGTATGTTTGTGTTTCTCTTATCAGCACCAGTTTGAGGCAGTATGGGGAGCAGATGGGTAAACTGACATAATGCTGTTTCTGACTGTTAGATCACAAACCAAGACACAACCTGATGGTTCTTGTTCTCATAAACTTAGGCTGAAGGATATGGTCTCAGAAAAAAAAGGCTGGGGTAGGGATGCACATAAAGACCGTTTTATTTAAAAATGTACATGGTTAGCTATATGCATTACTGTTGTAGTTCAGCTGTCAGTAAGCTTTGAGAATGTTTAAAAGCATGCTACACCGAACACCTTTTCACTGCTATGTCTTTTTACTGTGTTCGACTCAGAGTTAACTAATGGCTACTCCAGTGATTATTTTAATGAACTGCTTCTAGTCAAGGCTGTGGCATTCCTGGTCTTTCTGCAGGAAGCATATGCCACAAGGGATTATCCACCCTGTACAGGATACCAGACACCACCTCTTACATGCAACACTCATTTTCTGAACCACAGTGCCATGTACTAAAAGACAGCTCATGAATGTACATTTATTCCGTTTAAATTGATTTAGTGATTTAACGTAAGAATAAGGCTTCTTAAGAGAAAAAAAATCATTTTAACTGATAAAATGGGTCAGATACCCTTTATTTGATGATTTTTGGAGGGGAGAAAAACATAGTGCTACATAGGGCTTGAAGGTAAGGACAGTTATTCATATGTGACTGAAGCTTGTGATATAAATATTTTGTACTTAGTAGTTAGTGGTTTGAAACATATACCCCATGCTGCCACTTTGGGAATCATAAATGACTGCAAACAAAATGGGGTCAGTAGTTTGGCTGTGTTTGGGGGGGGGGTCGTCAAGTGGAAAGTCAAAGGGCACAGATATGGTATACATGCTGTCTTACAGCTGTATGATTGCCCCCCCACATCAGGATAGCACACTGGCCTCTGGCAACCATCCTCTGGTATTCACACCTGATGGGAAATATCTGATTGCGATGGTGTAGGCCTACTGTGAGAGTCAGGGTTATTGCTTGGGACATGGAAGTCTAGGGCAGCATGAGATTTCTTTTTTGTAGGATCCAGTTGGGCTGAGTGACATGGTGAATCTCTGAACTGTAGGTTTATCTCTCAGCCCAACTCTGTTAATGATCTTAGCCTCACATTACTGCCACCTAAGCAGATGCCCCCAATCAGCTGAACTCAGTCCAGACTTTGCTTTAGGTGGTGCACCCATCTGTGTATGGATCTTCCCCAGTTCTCTACTGACTATTGGAGCAAATCAAGATTTGCTTCCCAGATGCCTTTGAGTGTTCAGCACTAATCTTACTAAAGAAATTGGCCCAGGGTAGGGATGAACATTTACAAGTGTGGAAACATGCTGCTCCAGAAGTTGTCTCACAGCAACCAATAAATATAAAATTGATAAGTGAATTTGCATATTGTTTCTATTGCATGAATAACATGCAACTTAACATTGAATTACATGTATGAATAATACTTTGGTTCAACTGGAATATTAGTTATCTATACCAAACTGCTGATTTTTTTTTGTTGTTGTTTTTTTCTAACACAGATGCAATTCCACAATTAAACACTTGGGGGAGGAATAGAGTCTACAAACAATTTGGTGGATGAAACATAGACAAACTAATATCCATTATGCAATTTATATAATTATCTTCATGGATAAATTTGTCATTACTAATCTTATTAATATCACATCACTTTGAATGTATTAGTGGGAATCGGTATTTGGATGAGGTGCATTTCGATTCCACAGCACAAAACTTCCAGTCTGTGAAGAATTTCCAGACATCTGGTGTCAGAAGGGGTGGATCTCAATCATATTTATAATGTGCAAAGAATCACAGGTTATAGGAATGCAACTTCATGCATGACACATTTAAGCAATTTTCAAGGAGGTAAACTAAACATCAACATAGTTATGAGCTACTTATAAAATGAATCAATTTCCATGGCAGAAAACATGCAAAATGTAAAGAAAAGTCCTTTTCAACAGGAAACAGCCTCAGTTTCTGTTGGTAAATGGTTGCTCTGAAGTACAGTTAACCCTATGTTGTAGATTTGATTTATGTTATGTTTAAAACTTCAGTGAAATCTAATCCCTGATACTTTCAAGGAATTCATACATAGAACAGTGTCCTGTGCCTTTATACTGTTTCGTATTATTTAAAAAAATGCAGTACTGATGATGGCTGCTTATAATAGAAAAATACTTTCACAGTGCAGAAATACCCACGGTTAATAATACAAGAAAAACAGGCAGTTTTATCACTTTGAAACTTCCTGCCAGTAGTCTTTCACTTTTATAAAATTGATTGGGCTCCTCTTTATCCAATCATAACTTAATTTTCTGTCATGTGGGTGAACTCTGTGGTTACCAAGGCAACATACACAAGGACTGCACATCTATCATGAATAAATGGCCTATTATAACAATATATCTACTGCAAATTATAACACTTATAAGAAAGCGGATTAGAGTTTAAACCTTTATTCCAACACCACGGTAATGTTAACTTTATATGCAGTTCTCTGACTGTAATATCTTTCAACAAGAGAAAGATAACACTTTAAAGAAAACCTTTGCAAGATCTCGTAAAGTCCATCTTGTTTTTTTCACCCAAAGATTTTTTTCCCTTCCATGTCCCTCGCAGGGCTCCATAGATTTCCACCACGATTTCCCATAAAGTGTTAAATTGGTGTTTTAATTCCCAATTGTTAAAAATGATTTAAACAGTTCAGGAGATATTTCAAACAGGCGGAAAAGATACAGGTTGTCTGCCATAATTAACAGCTTTGAAACCATTGCTCATACAAATTCCCTCCAATGGGAGAAAAAATATCACTCAGTCACTTCCAGAATTTAGAACTACTACAAATTACATTTTTAACCCCTACATCCACTTTGGGGTCCTGTATGACCCCAATGGGTTGCAGAAATGTGAAAAAATGAGCTATCAAAAAATGCTGACAGGCTAACGTTTCGTTTTGCCATCTTTACAAGGAGAGACCGACCGACCATTTCAAAACCATGCTTTGCTACTAAGAACAGTAAATCAAAACGTCAGTGGGGAGCTAAGGACCCCAGA
>JAAGVU020000084.1:422006-434412 GCA_011763525.2 Mormyrus iriodes | reverse complement strand
TATATACATATATATTTATTTTTTTGCATTATTTATTTCTGAATAATTTCTGCTCGTCTCATCGATAACTCGACGATCCCTTTCTGTTTCGAAAAAGCATTTGACGATGGTCCCTAACATTTTGCTGAGAGTCATCAATTATGCAGGGTAACTGCACGCTTCGGGAAGGGAGATAGCGGCAACAATATGGCGACAACCGCAGTTTCTCCTGAACCTTTCGGACATCCGCAGTTCAGCGACGCCTTTCTGGATTTCTTTTAATGTTGAAAAAAGTAAGTATATCTTCTCCTTTGTCATTCGGCTGGGGGGTTTTAACGAATAGGTGCCGTTTCTTTGCTGTCTACTGCACAAACCCTAATGCCGCAGAGCAGCGCTCTGCCCAACGTCTTTTACCTGCATTTGTGAATCGGCTGAATGCCAGCCTCCAGTAGAGATGCGTTACAATATAACACGCTGAAACTGACTTATGCAATGTATTCGACAAAATCCCTATGGGCGAACAGAATGGGGTAGTCGGGCAAAAGTATTTAAATTGGGTACCTTTGGGTGTTGGCCTTACAGTGCGCTGTATGACATTTTGATGTGTAGAGATGTGAAATATACGCATACCTTGGGATAGCGCGGTGCAGATGTCAAACTTTGGTGGACTGTAAAAACAGAGAGAAAGGCTTTAATGTGGCAATACAAATGGTTTCATCTATTTTCCCCTGATGTTTATTTTCTTAGCATCGCGGAATGTAGTATCATAAACACCTATAACGTGGTAACAATGTTTCCCGGTACCCCCCCCCCCCAGTCTGCCCAGTCATTACCTCGTTATACTTATCAAGGCTGAATTGCAAGAAATCACTATTTGGTGCAAAACGGATCCACCGTCAATCTCATATGAACGGTCATGTTTTTATGAAGTCGCTATACTGTTATTAAGCTTATTGGGTATAATGCTGAGGAAAAAGTAGGTACACTTTACGGGTGTGGTACGAGCTCTTCAATAAAATTTAGGTTTGTAAAATCTGCCAATTAGTCTGAATCACAGAAACTGGCGTTTCCTTTTTGCGCAGTGTTTGTTCATGACGCATATTGTATTTAATTGTGCTTTTTCGACGTATGCTTTAAGTTGGACGTGTAATCTCCGGTATGGAGAATCTCCCCACTGCAGTATTTTTAGAGCCTGTGGCCCGCACGGTGGAGAAGACGTTCGCATGCAATCTCTTCGTATACCGGCCAGGAGCATCTTCTGTGCAATGAAGAAAAAATGTATTCAATTTCTAGTGAGAACTTTTAATGCATAGTAATTAGCGAATATGTTGTCCTTTAATGGATTATTTAAAAAATATAACGATGTAATATGATGTTCTTTGTAACTGCCAGAGAGATAAATGTAAGGAGCTGGTACTGGAGTTTGTGTTTTATTATCGTAAATTAAAAAGGCCGCTCTTTGCTTTAGATGTGCCGTATAGAGTAATCGATAGCTGTCTTAATGCAGGGTAATAACAAACCAGTGAGACTTGGCATTATTATTTTTGCCGTATTTATTGTCTCTGTGAACTCACAGAAGTCGCAGTACATGCGGTTATTAACATTACTTTTATAAGGCATTCATGTACAAGGCACTGTTGGAAAGCAGACTGCTGTGATGCGACTGTGTTTGTTTTAAGTTAACAGAGCTACGTGTTCATGTAGCCTGTGTGGTTGTTATATAAGCTGTGCCCACACTTATGTATTATCCACAAACACCACAAAATGCCGGGAATCAAGTTAAAATTCTGACGCAACTTCTTTGGGGAATTAGTTGGCCAGTGTCTAATATCTCAATTTGACTGCTTTTCATCCGTTTTGGAAGAAAGTCTTTCTGTACTTTATTGGAATTCGATTGCGTCTGTGATTATTGCGATCAGTAAAATGATCTTCTTTTGTTGTAAGACAAACGGCATAGCAAATGGCTTCAGTGTCCTTCTGGGCAGGCGGTATATCTAAGTGCCGGTGCCCCGCCGCGTCGTGCCCCTCGTCCATCAGGATAGTGTCACCTCCGTGCTAGAGTGCCCTGTTATTTGGCTTCGGATTCCGCTCCCGATCGCCGCACCTCTGTCTATACCGCCCTGCGACGTAATTTTCTTTCGTACTCGGTTTTCTTCCCCGATTTTGCATAACGGGAGCCTACATACGCTCTTAGGTGATCCGAACTCTGGAGCGGTCCTGAAATGGACAGCGCCCGTTTGGCACCGCGGCGAGCTGCGGCTTTCCCGGCACTGACGGGCCTGCTCCCTCTGGAGTAAGCGCGCACCTTCGTACCGGTGACGCATCCGAGACTGCCTTCGGGGCCGGCCGTCGGATTGCCACCGTTACTTTCTTGGAAGATGTGCCCAGGAGATGGGCTTGAGCTGCTGTGCATTTATCTACTTTTGAGCTAAAAGTAAGTATCCACTCCTCGTCTGCGAATATTTCCAAAAGCTCAGTAAGCTTTAAGACTAATCTGAAGGTTTAATAATAACAATAACAATAACAATAATAATAATAATAATATATATATATATACACACACACTTTAAAACTGCATGTTTTAGTTTCACAACGTGTAGCTTTCAAAATGCTGCAAAATTAGGCATCGTGATAGTGGTGGGTGCTGGTGTTGCAGGAGAGGTAGCACGTTGCTTTCGGTGCTTATGATTCACCTTGAACAAACCTCATTTACACCGACACTTACATTTTCTCCTGTCATCTAAGATTTAAAAAAATGACTGATTTTTATTCTTACAAGCATTGTGGAATGGGGCTGTTCAGGGTTTTCTGTAAAATTCCATTTTTTGGGGGAAAAAGATCAGTTGCCGGCCATCGAACGTTAGGACGCAGGGGGATGTCCGTGTGATCAGCAGCTATATGGTATCTACGCTGCTTCCTCTTGCTGACATCGGTGAATTAGCGCTTGAAATAAGGGAATAAAGTCCGAATCAATAGATTATGGATCCGCGGAGGCGCACAATCAGGAAAGGGGGGTGCATTAAACATAAAAAAAGGATACTGAGCGCTGTTAGTGGCGGCGAAGAGAATATTTTACAGTTGTCCAATGTTATTATTTCGGACTCATCTGCATAGGACAGAAACGTAACTTAAAAGGGATCCCAAGACTTCGCATGTAGCAATGTGCAGTACCACGTTGTTGTATAGTGGTGTATTTGCTGTTTGGTGCAGGAAAAATAAATGACTAAATAATGCTAATTGATAAGTGCCGGGTGATGGCGTGAATTTTTGGGTTGGGGGGGTGGTCATGGGGTAATCGTGCAAGCAGCACGTATATGTATGAAATAGAGTGTGACGTCGGTATGTAACTGGATGCCGGAAGTCGTTAATTTATGGATTGGATATGCGCTGTTTTTTCCGGCTAGTGATTGTTTGAAAAGTAATCATTTTAGAAAGATCTTAAGTCTGCACTTAAAGTTGGCTGCAGAGTACTTATGCCTACATCATTGCAGGAAAACGACCCTTTATTATATTAAGTGGCATAGGGTCCCTTATCGGGGATTCTATGGGCCTACTGCGTGTGGAGTGATCACTTAGCATAACTTACCGAAGCTTCGCTCTCTAAAGGTGGAACCAAACCTACTTTACAGAGATAAAACGGTTAAATATGAGAGATTCACTTACTCTAACTATAAAATAATTGACACTCACCTTAGATTTATAGATTCATTTTTATCTTATGCACAAGATAGTATGTACTATACAAGTAGCAATTTTATTGCTTTTTAACTTAATAGTTCACTTGATTCATTTTAATACAAAATCATCTTGATTACTCGATTTTTATTTGTATATTACGTAAATACCACAGCTTTGCACAGGCTATGTATTGTATTGAATGTTCAAATAAGTTGTATTTGGTACATGTGTAATGCCATGTGAAATTCATAATGTAAAATATTGGAAATATGTTTTTCCCTTCAAATAGAAATGGCAGTTTTTCTAGACAGTTTTTGTTGTTACCGATATGTGTTTTGAAATTGTTTTTTTGCAGTGTATAATGTAATTAAGTAATACAGTTACCAAGGTATGACAAGGTTTCTTTATGAGATTTCAGATTATTTCGTGTGAACAGAAATGCTATTTTTGGCAAAATATAATAATAATAATAATAATAATAATAATAATAATAATGTATTTATTTTTCAGTCGACTTTTTTAAGGAGCATGTTTCAGAACACTACCACTCGATGAATTATAGGGTTAGCCCAGTGTGTCAATCATGACGTTTGAAAGACACACAAGGAGGATGTAACACAGGAGACGTCAGCTGACCAGGGATGTTGACTACGGGGTACTTTTTAAAATAGAAGTCCTTTTAAGAATATTACTTTGCTGCATCGTTGCTACAGAGAGCATTTGTTTCTCCTGTCAGAGACTCATTGATGGTGTTTATTTTCTGTTTGCCTGCCCCTTCTTTAGATGTTGTGCTGGAAAACGCAACAATGCTTTGACGGCAATGCTGGAATTTTCTGTACGCGGGCTTGGGGGTGGGAATCGTGTGATTTGTATATGGATATGGTTCCTCTGTTTACATGGGGCTGTGATCACTGAGAGAATAGGGTCATGTTACATAAGACATCAGGGGTTTAAGAGGAGGTGCAGGAATCGAACATTAGTGAGATTGTCCCTGGGCGGTCTTGAGTTCACATACATCAGATATGTCTGAGAGCCCTCTTGCTGTAATCCCTCGTTGTCTATGCATTTAAAATGGAAGCTTGACTTTGCACTCCCAAAGGCCAGTGTGGGGTGAGGGAGGCAGGTATATCCCCTTCACATCTCCCAGCTGACTTCTACCTGTCTGAACATACTTGTTATTGTATATATCTCTGCAGTGGCTCCTCTGCAATAATCACCTGTACTTTTTTTTTTCTTTAGCTGTTTAACATATTGTGGAAAAATACTGAATACTAATTTGGATAATAAGCTTGAATTTCTTTGAAAAATGAAAAGATCGGTGGCATATTAAATAACTTCATGTGGAGCCTCTTCTAGAATATCCAACCGGGAATACATTAGTGCACCAGATGGAAAAGGGTGAACTCTTCACTGGGGTGTGCAAAGCAGGACACAGGCGCTGCTGGCTGTGTCTTTGGACTCATGGAGTCTTTTTGGCCTTCAGGAGCTGGATTTAGGACTGGATTTCCCAGTACCCCTCCGCTAGGCACCCAGGAGATGTGTGAAAAGTGCCTTCGAGGGAACACAGATTTTGAGTAAATCACCTGCAGTTATTAAAGACATGAAACTGGACAAGACATGAACGGATTTTTACATTTTAAAACTATTTTTAGTAATAAATTATAAAATGCACTCAAAATATATATTTTAGACCTTTTTTAACCTTTGGCATATACTACAATATAACTACAGTTTATTTATTTGTTTACATTTTACATAGGCGTGTAATTTTTGAGAAGTCATTTTTTTTACTAGTGGAATTCGTAAATAAGCAGATATGTTTGGGCTTATATGTATTTTATATATATTGTATTTTATTATACAACCCTGTTTCCAAAAAAGTTGGGATGTAAAACAATGCAATGATTTACAAATCATACAAAACCCACATTTAATTGAAATTAGGACCAAGATAACATATCAAATGTTTAAACTGAGAAATTTCATTGTTTTATGACAAATATACCCTCAATTTGAATTTGATGCCGGCAACACGTTTCAAAAAAGTTTGGACAGGGGTATGTTTACCACTGTGTTGCATCACCTCTTCTTTTAACAACATTGTCAACATTTTGGAACTGGGGAGACCAGTTGCTGGAGTTTTTAAAGTGAAATGTTGTCCCATTCCCGCCTGATGTAGGACTTAAACTGCTCAACAGTTCGGGTCTCCTTTGTCATATTTTTCATTTCATGATGCACCACATGTTTTCAATGGGTGACAGGTCTGGGTTTCGGCAGGCCAGTGTAGCACCCGGACTCTTCTATTATGCAGCTATGCTGCTGTAATACATGCAGAATGCAATTAGGCATTGCTGAAATGTACAAGGTCTTCTCTGAAAATGACATTGTCTGGATGGCAGCATATGTTACTCCAAAATTTGTATATATTGTAAAGCATGAATGGTGCCTTCTCAGATGTGTAACCTAATCAAGCCATGGGCATTAATGCACCCCCATACCATCATGGAAGCCGGCTTCTGAACTGTCTGCTGATATCAAGTTGGAAGGTCCCTCTCCTCTTTAGCCTGGAGGACGTGACGTCCATGATTTCCAAAAAGAATTTGAAATTTTGATTCGTTAGACCAAAGGACAGTTTTCCATTCTGCCTGGATGTGTAACCTCCGGTATGGAGAATCTCCCCACTGCAGTATTTTTAGAGCCTCTAAAGGTCCATCTTAAATGAGCCCGGGCCCAGAAATGTTGGTGGCGTTTCTGGATCATGTTTAGATATGGTTTCTTTGCATGATAGAGTTTCATCCTGCATTTGTGGATGGTCACAGACAATGATTTTTGGAAGCATTCCTGGGCCCATGCAGTGATTTTCACTATAGAATCATGTCTGTTTGTAATATAGTGCCGCCTGAGGACCCGAAGATCACGGCTATCCAGTGTTGGTTTTTGGCCTTATCTCTTGCGTAGAGAGATTTCTCTGGATTCTCTGAATCTTTTAGTGATATTATGTGCCATGGATGTTGAAATTCCCAAATTCTTTGTAATATTACGTTGAGGAACATTATTCTTAAATTGTCACACTTTTTGCCCACACAGGCTTTCACAGAGTGATCAACCTCCCCATCTTCACTGCACAGAGACTCTGCCTCTCTGAGGCTCTTTTTATACCCAATCATCTTACTGACCTGTTGCCATTTAACCTAATTAGTTGTGAGATATTCAACCAGGTGCTTTGTTTTAGCATTATACAACTTCTCCATTCTTTTGTTGCCCCTGTCTCAACTTTTTTGAAATGTGTTGCTGGCATCAGATTCAAACTGAGCATGTATTTGTCGTAAAACAATAAGATTTTTCAGTTTCAACATTTGATCATATTGTCTTTGTTCTATTTTCAGTGAAATATGGGTTTATATGATTTGCAAATCAGTGCATTCTTTTTTACGCAGCACCCCAAATTATTTGGTACAATACAACTTTTCATAAATAAATTTGTGTAATCATAAGAGTATAATTTTTTTTTCATGAAGTACGTACAGTAAGGACGTAAACATTTTGTACTGTAGGGTTTAAATCTTTTTTTTTTATGTTTTCCTCTCACCATTTGCCCTCAGGCTTATAGCATTGCTTGTTAGTTATTTTCCCAGTTAACCAATGTCGCACTTAACCTGTAGGATGTTTGAGTTTGCATAAGGTAACAATGGTCTGTGAATGTGAGCTTCAGGATGATCATCATGATCTGCAGCTATCATGGTGCCCTTACTAATCATCGCAAAGCTCCTGTTCACTCTTGTGCTCAGTGTTCAGGATCCTCTGTTCAGGATGCAACTTAATTAGTCTTAAGTCTGAATTAGACTGCTTTATCTGTGAATCTATGAAACAAATATGAGGAGCGATCAACTTGGTGGCATTTGCTAGTTTCTTTTCCTGAAATCTACTGAATAACATTTTTTTTTAATTTACCTACCGGCACAACATTTGATCTTTTGCTACTTGAGATGCATGTGTGATATTGCTGTTTTAATTCTAATGGACTTTATTTTTCTCTTGTCTATATAGTGACCACATTAAACAAACTAAATGACAACGACACAAATTCAACTTAGAATTTCCCTTAAACATAGCGTCATTGTCAGGTGAATAGCATGTCCCAGAATGCTCTGGTCATTGTGGTTTTAAATTAGACTTATGGTTCAGTGAATGGATAGTATTATTGATTGAATTGAATATGAAAATGTATAATTTTGCCTGTGTCTATTTAAAGGATTACATAGTTCTCCAGGAATTAGATGTTATGCTGGAAGTCGTTTTGAGTGGCTGTTAATTACTTAATTACTATGTGGTGTTTATTGAAGTTCATCCATTTATCCACTTTTATTTTCCATGGGAAGCTCCTCAGATACATTACTGCAGACAGTCCTTGGAATGGTCATCTTTGTGTCATTATAGACATTGCAAAAAGTTACATTTGTTTGCAGCTTGTATTATTATTAATGATTATGCATTGTATATTTATTTGTTTTATTCATAACAGTATTTTGAGTGTTATTTAAGTGTTTAAGTGTTGTTAGTTGCAGTAACAGTAATAATAGTATACAAGTAACAGTTTATCTACATTCATTGTTTGTTGGTGTGCGTGTGTGTGTGTGTGTGTGTGTGTGTGCGTGTGGGTTTGTATTTTTGTATTGAACACACTGTCTCCACAATGTGGTAAAACCTGTTACTTTTTAGCTTGAGGGGACAGTTTTCAGGCTCCCACAATATAAACCTCAATTTCTTACAAATCTGTGAATGCAATCAAAAAACTACAAATGCCAAAAGTCTTGTATATTGTTTGGTTACCTATGTTTATATTTATATAAACATATATTTATATATATAGGGCTGGGTAAGGGAAAGGGTTGTTATAGTGGGTTATACCCATAAAAATTATTGGCGAGTCCCTACAATAACTGGAATATATGAACTGTTTGTGTGTGTTTGTGTGTGTGTGTGTGTCTATTTGGCCTCAGTTGGTTGCTAAACTTCTGCCTGAGACTTCTGCTGGTTTGCTAGACAGTGCTTCATTATTTCAACACTACTGGAGATGGACAATACTGTGATCTCATAAGAAGTCATAGGGTCAAAGAAACAGAGATGGAAGAGGAACATATTGGTCAGCAGAAGGTCGTTCTTTGAAAATGATAATCTCGAAGAAGAAACCCACACCACAATATAGTCAGTTTTCTATGGATGATGATCTAAAACACATGGGTGATTTATGATCAATTTTTTTTACCAAGGATGTTTATTTCTTAAATTTTTACATAGTACATTTTCTATTAGTAAATGCAGACTACTCTTATTAAGTTATGACTTATAACCATTCTTTGTATGTTTTTGGACCTATAAACATTTGAATCATTGTACATCTTTCAAGATACATGGGTCTGCCATTATTATTATAATTATTATTATAATTATTATTAATAAGATCTGGAGGTGGATAATTCAGGTCCATGGTTCATGACCAAGATTTTCTTTTCACCTATCAGCCAGGTATAAAGAGTCACTGTCACAGATTGCTCAGCTGGCTGGTTGAAACAAAACCTTGGTCTGGATTGTTACTTTCTGGACCTGAAAGATCTAGCTCTTTTAGGGTGGCTCTGTGTTCAGTGCGTCTCCTTCCTTTTGCCCTGTGCTTCCTCAAATAGGCTTCAGGCTCACTCTGTTCCAGATTCTGTAAAGGAAAATGGATCATTGTTGTTGTTGGTGTTGTAGTATACCTTCACAATAACTTCCAGTTTGACATGAAATTGACACACTTCTCTCTGCTCTCTGCTTCTCCTCCTAGAGCTGGCTGTCCTGGATGGTACATAACTAAAGAAGAAGTTGCTGCAGGATGAAAACATGGCTGCACCCTTTCTCGCACCGCCAGGACCTGACAGCTTCAAGAAGTTCACCCCAGAAACTTTGGCCAATATCGAGAAGCGCATCAACGAACAGGCAAAGAAGAAGCCCCCAAAGTCCGATAGCAGTCATCGCGATGACGACGATGACAACAAAGACCATCCCAACACCGACCTGGAGGCAGGCCGTAACTTACCCTATATCTACGGGGACATTCCTCCAGGTTTGGTGACAGTGCCACTGGAGGACTTTGACCCATTCTATGCAGATAAGAAAGTGAGTTCCTCTTCAACTGTGTCTACACACCCCAGCCACTGCAGTCTTCCTCTTGACAGTTCACTCATTTAGTACCCAACCCAACAGGAGCAGTAAAAATGAAAGAAACTGCCTCTGCAGTGAAGATGAAAGTAAAGGCTGGGGCTGTCTCAATTATTTTATTAAGAGCATGGTTTATTTATGTTTCTATGTTGTATGTCTCTGTAGGTGTCAGGGCCTAATCCTAATGATTTTTTAGACCATTCTCTGCTGCAGTTGTAAAGGAGTGTCGGAGGGCTCTGAATCCAGCCTGTTAAAATCAGGTCACTGTGGAAAAAGCATCGGTTCATTGAATGTATTTTCTGGTGCTCAGAAGTGCACAGTGTCAGGTGACAAGCATACAGGTTTGTTTGCCCAATAAGAGGCCTTCTAATAACAGGGTATTGTCTGTAGGCAGAGTGAATGATCTGAAGCAAAGACGGTTAGTGGATATCAGATTCATATTTTGTTTTCTCTGATACGTTGACTTCTGGGGTACAGTAGTCTCTCGGTTTATGTGCCTTTTGACCTTCACCTAGTTCAATAGCGTTGTCTCAAAGATCTAGTCCATACCCAGCCTTGGTGAAATGAGGATCGGCTCAGTACAAAGGATTGGATATTGAGGCGATTCTAAATGCATGTCTTAAATTGCTCCCCGCCCCCCACCTTGTGGCAGTATCTTAATGCAGCACATCGCAGGAAAACAGTGGCTGCATTGGCTCTGGAACAGTGTGTCCTCAGGAGACTGCGCCTTGGCAGGCCAGTGTTGGGTGATCTGGGGGAAGAGCTGCATTCTGATTGGATGGCTTCTAAAATGTGTATCGCTCACACGGCCTGATGCGTGTGGGTCCCGAGTCAGGGTTTGTATAACACGGGTAGTGCACACGTCGCATACATGTAACTAGGCCCTCTGTATCAACATGCAATGCAGATTTGTCCCTTGGAGACTCTGGAGAAACTGAAAAATCGGACTGTGCGATTGTCCTTACATCTGCAGTCTTGTTTCTATGCGTGGCTCCAATGTTGTCTAGTGAACACTTTGTGGGACAGTTTGACACGTTCTTGTAATGTTCTTTTTTGTCATTGTTTCACAGCATTACACAAACAAAGCAGAATAACAAAAAGTGATTAACTTGTCGTATTTTCATCAGCTAATCAGCATATAACAAGCACATAATGTCACTGAACATATTTTGTGTTAGCTAAACATCTTGCCTCACTGAAAATTCTGTGGAAATTTCGAACTCAGTGGGTATAAGTTGCTGAAAATGAAAGAGATGCAAAGACAGAATTCTGCAGCTACCCCCTCAAGTATGATACTAGCTGCTTAGCCAGATTATATACTGTGCGGCCATTTTGAACCTCACTGTGTTGTTTTCCCTTTTATTTTACATCAGTGAAGGAAATAAAGAGCACCAGATTAAATTCTTGAAAGTCACTCTTCCTCATTCTCTGTCCTCTCCTCAACTTGTACACCATGTCTTGGTTATATATTGAATCAGCTTCTGACTCCTGGGAGGGTTGTTGCCTTCTGCATTTTTTAGCAGTGGGTTGTGGGTAGGTAATGAAGAGTGTGTAAATGGGACTTACTGTAATGAGCGATCAAATCCACACTCCTTCTACGCTCTCATTGTGGGAAAAGCTTTTAAATCTGCCAAGGATGGATGATTCATAGAGTTTCCACACCATATATCAAAGTTCGTTAAAATTAGATAAAATTAATTCATTATGATTCATTATTATATTAAAAGTCAGCATTTTGAACTGATAAAAAAGGTAGACAATCAATATATGTTGATGAGTCTTTTGATGTAGTATGTTATCAGCACCTTTAATGTTCAAGAAATATGAATATAAAGGAATTTGGTAATGTGATGTAGGTTGTACAGCAGTATTCTGTTTGGGGCTTTGAAGTAGATAGTACAGCAGTATTGTGTTCCTCCCTGTGAAGTAGGTAGTACAGCAGTATTGTGTTTGGCACTGTGAAATAGGTAGTACAGCTCTATTATGTGTTTGACCTTGTCATGTAGGTAATACAGCATTATTGTGTTTGGCCCTGTCATGTAGGTAGTACAGCATTATTGTGTTTGGCCGTGTCAGGTTGGTAGTACAGCAGTATTGTGTTTGGCCGTGTCAGGTTGGTAGTACAGCAGTATTGTGTTTGGCCGTGTCATGTAGGTAATACAGCATTATTGTGTTTGGCCCTGTCATGTTGGTAGTACAGCATTATTGTGTTTGGCCGTGTCAGGTTGGTAGTACAGCATTATTGTGTTTGGCCGTGTCAGGTTGGTAGTACAGCAGTACTGTGTTTGGCCGTGTCAGGTTGGTAGTACAGCAGTATTGTGTTTGGCCGTGTCATGTAGGTAATACAGCATTATTGTGTTTGGCCCTGTCATGTTGGTAGTACAGCATTATTGTGTTTGGCCGTGTCAGGTTGGTAGTACAGCATTATTGTGTTTGGCCGTGTCAGGTTGGTAGTACAGCAGTATTGTGTTTGGCCCTGTCATGTAGGTAGTACAGCAGTATTGTGTTTGGCCGTGTCATGTAGGTAGTACAGCTTTATTGTGTTTGGCCCTGT
>JAAGVU020000084.1:398717-418761 GCA_011763525.2 Mormyrus iriodes | reverse complement strand
AGCGTTGCAGTCCCAGCTCCCCCAGTGGGCGGTGCTGGTGGGGAGGGGGGGGCTTCAGCTGTCAGAGCTGTCTGGGCCAAATAGAAAGTGCAGTAGAAAGAGGTGTAAGGGTGTAACTAAAGGCATGATTGTGTGTGCATGTGCATGAGCACATTTGTGAGCATATTCCTGTGTGCACAACATGTAGGATCCTTAGTTGGCTGTTCGGAGGCACACATCTATTTAGGTGTAACGTTGTGTTGGCCTCTTGTGGCAGACAGATAGTTTTCTCATCATTTGTTGCTTTAATACCTGACTGAGAAAGAATGTCCCGCCTCCAGATGCAGGGGCCTATCACAAGGCTCGTTCCATGGGCCACGCCCATAAGCTGCTGCCAGAGACCTTTTATCTTAGCCCTCATTTAGCGGTTACTCTTTACCTTCCCCCCTCTGTGCCATGGATCCCTGAAGCGGGATCTATGGATTCAAGCCCAATCAGGAAGGTGCTCAATATCAGGTGAAGAATATAATGTCTAGAGAAAGACCCGGTGTCCACCTCCAGGCTGGACTGCATCCGTTTAGAAAACAATCATCTTCTAAACATCTGTAGCTGTACTGCTGAATGAACAGGGGACGGGTGTTAAATGGCGTTGGCGTGTGTTGGTGATCAATGAGTGGGATGGTGTGCGGGCAGAGTGTGATCAGGGAGTGGGGTGGTGTGAGCAAGTGAGTGATCAGTGAGTGGGTTTTATGGAGCTGCCCCTCCCCAGTTTGCGCTTTTTTTCCTTTGCTTTGCTGTATAATAAATCAGAACGGCAGCACATTTTAATGCTGTCTGGGGCCAGCTCGCTGATGACACAGCAGTGCATGGCTGTGGGGGTGGGACACGGGCGTGTGGGACATTGTGCAGCCAAAGGAAAATGGATCGCTCTCGGTAATGGCCATGTGCTGGGGCAGCCGGGGGTGGGGGGGGGGGGGTATGCTGTTGAGGTTATGCTTATTTATAAAGCTGTTCTTTAATCTCAAATCAGTTTTTATTAAGGGAAAGATTTACATAATGGACATGAATGCTAGAATTTAACATTCCAGTATGTAGGATCAGGGAATGGGAGATAAGCCTTGGTCATTCTGGAAAGACAGGTGACCTTATTGTGGAGGTGATTTTCTGGCTTGGTCTGGAAATCTGTCTTATCGAATTAGGTGCTGTCTTGTGGGAAGGGCATTCTCTCAGGTCGGTCCGTCACAGTGGGCGTCGTTTTAGCTGCTCTGCAGCAGCCTAGTCAGGCTTTGTCACGTCATGAGGTGATGCGTGCACAGGACCGGGCTGCTCAGAATTTGCATCCTTCCCAAAAGTGCTGGCTCACCACGCATCTCCCGCACGGCGTGTGCTGACGTCACACGCCTGTCCCCGGCCCCGTCCGAGGGGAGGCCTCCCTGGTTATTCTGCTCTCAGTGACTGCGGATTGACAGTCCAACCTGACATCCACCTCGACACGCCTTCCGTCAGCACGTAAATCCCCACATCCATCCTTAATGTGTTTCAAATTAAATAGTGGGGTGGAACTAATTTTAAAGTTGATTTTTTATTGGCTGAGTTTTTTGATATTTTGAAGAGAGGGAGGGGGTCGAACTGAAAAATGGACATAGATTCTTATGACTGATTTATGCAAATGTCTCTGTTTTATTTAAGTAGGAATGTAACATGTCTATACCTGCCCACTCCATCTCTCCCTGTTTTTTGAGGGCTATTATTGTATCCTACATACTTTTCATATAAGGTCTACTTTCTGGCTTTCCGTGTGGATTCAGATTTCAGTGTAATCTCTCTGAGTAAGAGCTATGAGGTAATGTGACTGATGGGGAGTGATTTGCAGGTGGCTTTCTGTAGATCTGATGGTAGAGTGAAAATCCGAAGCTCAGGGAGGCTGATGGTTTTGGTTATGGGGACATTGGTCAGGGTCCATTTGGGACGGGTCACCAGAGGAGACCTTATCTTTGAGACTTGGTCTCCTTCAGGTTTTCTGAGTCACTGGTGACACTGAACAATATTAGCCTATCCCAGTATGTCTCTACATCTCACATGTCAGTGTGCTTCCTTTCTTAAACTAGGGACCCACAGATGAAAATAGACAAGAACTAAAGACCCCTTACCATTAATGCATGATTGCATAAGTAACTCAGGACTAGGGGGAGGAATCTCTTTTTTGTTCTGCTTGACCCCTTTTAAGGTTAGTCTCTATAACCCACCAAATATTAACCAATAATGTGCATTTTTGCAGTACATTATACAATAGACTAATATTTAAAGTAATAACACTTTAAATTGATAGTTAGCTAGAATTATTTGTAACAAAAACTTCCAAAAGTATTATTTATATGATTTGAGTCAAGGGGGCGGCGCAGTGGTTAGCACTGTGGCCTCACACCTCTGGGACCTGGGTCTGAGTCTCTGCCCGAGTTCCATGTGTATGGAGTTTGCATGTTCTCCTCGTGTCATCGTGGCGTTTCCTCCGGGTACTCCGGTTTCCCCCCACAGTCCAAAAACATGCTGAGGCCGATTGGAGTTGCCAAATTGCCCGTAGGTATGCATGTGTGTGTGATTGGTGTGTGAGCGTGTCCTGCGATGGCTTGGCGCCCCATCCTAGGTGGTTCCCTGCCTTGTGCCCTCAGCCTCCGGGTTAGGCTCCGTACCCCCCGCAACCCCAACTGAGACAAGCGGTTACAGAAAATGGATGGATGGATGTATTTAAGTCAACATGAATTCATGAAATTAATGTTAATTTGTGAAAATGCATATAAACGACACTGGTGTCCCTCGCTGGCAGGCCACTCTGCAGTTGCAGCATCCACTTTTTAGTCTGCAGCCCCCAGCAGTGTCACTATATCTTGGAAAGACTAATAATTTCATTTAGTTCTTTTGTCTTTTTTGGGTCCTAATCTCGGTGCCTGTCATTCTGATATTCTACTTTATCTACATCTTACATTTGCTGGATCCTTTCCAGAATGCCAGTTAACAAAATGCCCAAAATGTACTTAAGGGAATGAAACCAGTGTTTCAAACCAGGATCATTTTTCCGCATCCTTGACTGATACTTTGCATGCACAGGTGACCATAGATACTAATCACAGATGGCCCGACGCCTGACAGGTCAGACAATTTTTTTGGGCTGTACAAGTAGCTACATGCTAGCAAATGTCATAACGAGCTGTTTTTCTTTGATGTCAAAAATGGACCCTTAAAGTTCTATGGTCATGTCATGTGGTTATACAAACAGAGCCCTGTCACCCTTAAGCCCAAGGTCAAGCGGGGTTTGATCGGATTTTTTCCCTCAGCCTTCGGGCTCTGTGTCCTTCCCCCTGTAATGGGTGGCCTCCAGAGGCTTGCACCCACCCCCACACAGGCGAGTGAAGATAAAGAGGAGTGGCTGTGTGTATGAAAGTGGGTGTGAAAAGTGTAACATCCATTGTAACAGTGTAATATCCATTGTAAATAGTGTAACATACATTGAACTGGGGCCTTTAGGTCTCTTGGGTATTTATGTGCATTTTTTTTAAGTATGTGGATCTACCTTTTTGACATGGATCAAGTGCAGTGTGGTCATTATTATTATTATTGTTATTATTATTATTTGTTTGTTTGCTTGTTGCTTTATTGATTGTTTTATTGTTTTATTTATTTTTGTTTTTTTCTTATATTCTTAATATTTCTAATAGCTGTCTCTTTGCTTAATTCTGATTCTGGTTCTGTCCGGGACTCGCTGTCCCTGTGGCAGGTAGCGTAAAAGTTGCAGAGTAAAGGGCAGCGAGGCAGTTCGGACCGTCTGGAGCGTGCGAACGGAGCCGGCCCCCTGGCACTTCCTCTGTGGCTGCAGTGGCTGCGCCTCACAACAGAGGGGCGAAAGAAGCTCCTGCTGGCTTCTCCCCTGAACCGTGCTGGAAATCTCACAGGGAATTAGATGGCAGCGGCTGGGGGAGGGGCAGCAGGTTGGTGGGGTTGCCTTGCTGGTGCTGAGCAGGAAACACAAAGCATTATGGAGTGAAGCTGTGGACGGGTGGAGAGGACAGGACACAGTGATTATGTGTACCTTTCTTCAGACTGCATAGCTAATGCAGGTGTGGTCAGGCCAGCTCCCCCTACCCCAGGGGCCTGACACGCCTCTCTCTGCACTGCCAAACAAACCCCTGCCCCTCTTACTGGTCAGGAGTATGCCGATCTCAGCACATCCCTTGATCGATGGCCAGGCTTTACAATTGCCTTCCAGTAAAAGGCTTGAGCTGGGAAAGAGAATGAAGGTAAAATACTGTACCCTGCATTTTCGAAAGGACAGGAATGTTCTAGTCCTCCCTTTACTGCTGTTTCCTGGTGTTCTGGATTCCAGAAGAAAAGACAGCTGAGATGAATAGAGAGTAGAATGTATAATCAATCATATTCTGTCTTCTTCTTCTGTATTTGGTTTGGTGTGTATGTGTGTGTTTTGAAGAATGACGGTGCATGTGCACTGGAACAGATAAAAAATGGTGCATAAATATAGGAATATAAGCTAATGAGCTTCATACAATTTGGAGATGATTCATTTAAAGCATAGATATGATTAAAGTATGGAATTTTTCATGCCCTGTGGGACAGAAGTCTATAGCGATTTGACCTAAAACACAAAGTATCTAATGTGACTAAAGCTGAATGATACATGGAAGAGTGCTGCTTGTATGTTATATATGTTGTATTATATAAGTGGACCATGTAAACCAGAGGTAGGTGGGATAATTAAAAAAATATGTGCTAGAATAACAAACCATTTGGTAACGCTTGAGGGGGCACAAGTAAGTTAGTAACTCAGTTTTTACTCAAATACAAATCATGAAGAAATATAGTAACTGCATGAAATACATGAACCGTTACGACTGATTAATGATGAACAAACATGCGGTCAGTACGTAATCAACACTTAGGCCCTGGTCAATTAATACATTTATATAAGAGAACACTACTACATTAATTGTGCCGCCTCAAGTAAAGTGCTACCAGCCATTTCAGTGTCGCCATATATATGGATGAGGCCATTTTGTAAATAGTATAGCAGGTGCCCTGCAACAGAGGGAGTAACTTTACTATAAAGCAGACAACGCTCCAGCACTGGCTCCTGACCAAGAACTCACCCAGGCTACCATTTTGTGTTTTGGTTCCTCTAAGCCCTTTGACTGTAAGGCAATACTCAAATGAAACATAAAACGGTGATATGTTCCGATGGGCTGTAAGTGCAGCACTGGCTGACGGAGAGAGACGACCCAGACTGTCTCGGTGCTCGTGCAGCCGTGCCTTCTTCTGCTGGGACCATGATGATAGACCAGCACTGCCCTGCCTCCTCCTTATGTTTTCTTTCACTCTATCGATTGGCGTTATCGATTTTTCGCTGTGTATCTGCACATTTAATGTTATATGGGTCATATATGGGCTTTATGTATTTACTTCCAAATGGGTTTTAATCTCGTTTAAGCTATACATTGCCTTCATTGTACTGTAATCTCTTTTGTGAATTGACATGCTTCTGTCATGCTAATGCCCCAGGTAGGTGTGTGTAACCACATGTAAAGTATGTGCTCTTCCTTTCATTATGATTAGTGGTGTGTACATATGAATTAATTCTTAGTGTAATGTTTACTTTATTCCTCACTACTAACCTCACCTCTTTCTCTCTCTTTCTCTCTGCAGACATTTATAGTACTAAACAAAGGAAAAACAATCTTCCGCTTTAATGCTACGCCCTCGTTGTACATCATAAGTCCATTTAGTTTGTTTAGGCGAATAGCTATTAAAATTTTGATACATTCATATCCTTTTAAAATGCTGCTTGAACTTTCTGAATGTTTTCTGTGTGCCTTTGTGACACAAAAATGCCATATCAGAGAAATACCAAGGAACAAGCAAGGAATGCAGAGTGAATTTCTGACCCTTAGGCACACGATTTGTGTAGAAGGCAGTTAAATATACCCCCCCCCCCCCCACTAACCACAGTGTTATCTGATATAGAATTTCAGAGAAAAATAGTTTTGATTTATATTTCCTGAGCTATCTGTAGTTTCTAATGAAATGTATGAGAGCTGCTCTCTTCTGCCATTTTTATTTAACTATTTCTTGCCTGGGGGGCAAGTTAAACAAAACACTTGTATATTCACAAGTTTGTGTGGAGACATGCCTTTATGTCAGCAAGTAAAATGCAGACACTCTTTTCATGCTGGAGTTCATGTATGTAAGTGCAATAAATGATCTGTAAGTGGATCCTATGGAAGCTTTACGAATTTTATTAAAATAAAGGTTGCTGGCTACAAGGTGCTCACGTACAATCTCACAAACAAAAAAGGAATATGTAAACTCTTGGTTATTGAGGAACCGGTAGTACAGTAATTTACGTTTCTGTTGTTCAGGGTAGGTGACTTTTGAAATTGTATTTTGCCTATTGTTATGTACTATCATTTAGTGTATAAGGGACTATGAGTAATGAATTTCCTTAACCAGCTATTCTCACAGTCTTCAGCATGATCATTATGTGTACTATTTTGACCAACTGTGTATTTATGACCTTCAGTAATCCTCCGGAGTGGTCCAAACAAGTAGAGTAAGTACCTATACCATCTCAGCCGTGCTTCTCTGTCCTAGGCTAGTGGGGCCTGTGTATTCACCACAGAAGATGAAATGTCTCTGCTTAGCCTTGCAATTTTGTGATACACCTTTGCACCTTCAGTGGCTATTTTCATAAGAAACCCCTAACTAGGCCCCTAAGTGCTAGTGGAATATAAATTACACAGCAAACTTTATAATGGCAGGTCTGTGTGTAAACTGATAGCAAAATGATCCTGAGACACACATGTACCTGACCTTTTATCCTTTTAAAGGCAAATGAGGCTAATTTACTCACATTAAGTTCAGTCTCCATGTTACAGTATGTGATTAAGAATTCTCTTTTTTAAAAGTAATGTATGAATATAGTACAATTACCAGTCAACGCAAGCTTAAAAACACTAGGAAGAAACATGCAAAATTGTCATTTTCTCAAGAAAGTGCAGCCATTTCTGAATGTCTGCTAATGCCAGATACATGTTTATGAACCTGTCTTCTGTCAGCAATGTTTCAGGATCGCTCTGAAGAAGAGTCTCTGATGATTTAAAAGCCACACAAAACTATTGTTCCCAAAGGCAAATCTAGAAAATTCAAACAAACTAGAAATTGATTCAGCCACCGCAAGCTTACATATCAACAGGCAGAGATGCACTAAAATCTCGGCAATACTTTTATTGTTAAATGATTTAATTTCATATAATGTGAAAAAAATATTGCTAAAATCTTTCATGTAAATATATAGAAATGATCAAATAATACAGTAAATCAAAGTGGTCTAATATATTTCTTTAAGTATATAACATATAATATGTGCCCCGTGATGGAGTGACATCCTATACTGGGAAGTCCCCTGACTGGTGACTTATACAGCCTGGAATGGGCTTCCATTTCACCACGACACTGTACTGGATAAATGGTTACAAGATGGATAGATAGATTGATAAAATGATATGCAATAATATGTATTACTATACATTGTGTGTAATGAAACATATCTTTTCTGTAACACTGTGGCTAATGATCAGCCTGGGCTATATCAGGAAGGGGCACTATTGTTTAACCAACCAATTAAAAGTCACAATACACCACGATTCTGCCATACACTTTTCACATAAAACCGAATGTCTTTCAACTGGGAAAGAAATATGGATGGATGTGTATGTAAAATTGTCAGGGTTGCCAACTTTGGTCAGCTGACCGGAGTGAGATTTTCAATTCAAAACAAGTCTGCAAACACTTGCACACGCATTTACATGTATGTAACAGTTTCATTACCTTGTAAAAACTCTGTAGGGTTTGCAGACTACCCCAACACTTTTGATGTAGCTAATTTTAGGTTTATAATGGAATAATGCAAATTTACTGTAAGATTTCTTGCGTGAGCGTGAGAGTCTGAAAGCGTGAGTGTCACTCCAGATGCGTGTGAGCTGGCAACCCTGAACTGTGGACACTGCAGCATTGTGTCATTGAGCAGAAACTGTACCTTGGTTTCCCTCCCCAAGACTCCTGTAATTTTACTGTCCTTCTCTTTAAAGGTACACCTTCACAGGCATCTATACATTTGAATCACTCACAAAAATAGTTGCCAGAGGATTTTGTATAGGTGGGTTTACGTTCTTACGGGACCCATGGAACTGGCTGGATTTTATGGTGATCTCCATGGCGTAAGTATACTTTGATTTTCTCAGAGCAACATGAGCTTCCTGGCTTCTGTTCTGCAGACTAATAATTCCTGTTTGATTTAAACTCTGTCTTGTAAATGCACAAGTTCATTGGTACTCATACCCATGCTTAAAATATGAGCTGGTACTTAGATCACTGGTGTCAAACTCTAAACCAGCAGGACTGGTACAGCCCGCTGCATCAACTATGATTTTTTGAGAAATAACATTGATAACGGGTTTTTAATCCAGCCCACAAGATTATTTTAGAACAGGGACACATTGATTTGAAAAGTCGAAAGCCCTGCTATTCTTAGTTTTTCCACTTGGGGGGGGCACAACATCGCTGAAGGAATATAATATTCAGTGTCACTATAAGACTCACCTTGCTGAAAAAGACACCTGTTCACAAGGGCAACTGAGCAAATTAAATGATTTGCTGGCGGGATAGAAGAAAGAACAGTACGTGTTTAATCATAGTCGGGAGCCCAGTGATACAGCTATGAGAGCTAGGCTACCGTTCATGAAGATATATGACAACTTTGAGCTGCAGAAATTGTGGGCCCTGAAAAGTGCCAGTTTTTTGTACAACATGAGTCTGATGAGACAGGATTTCAGATCTTACTAGATAAAAAACTGTAAGCTGATTAACTGCATCAGCCGTACTGAATGGCAGCTGTCGGACTACTGTAACGAAAAAGATTGCAGGCAGGTGAAGTTCTTTTCACTTGAAACATCAGAGACTTAGCTAATATAGTTTACTAATCCCAGGGGGAAATTCTTCTGCATATAGCAGTGAGGTTTAAATCAGAAATTATTTACAAGGGTAATTGTTTCGTTTATTTATAAGGACTACTGAATGTGAAGACTTATTATATATCATAGCCTTCTGTTTGTATTAATTCAAGTATGGCTTTATTCAAATACATAAAGAATTCGTGTCAATATATACTAAGAGTAGTACAGAAATCTGAGTTGCTGCCAACTGCTGTGTAACACAATAATGATTTTTTTTTTAATTGTAATGCAAAAAAACAACACAAAGTTCCCTCCACCAGAATTGGTACAATTTAATTAAAGAGAATTACAGTCTCACGGTTGAGAAAAAAAAACAATAAATCACAGTCTTCAGAAAATGCTAAACTGAAACAGAACACAAATACCGTATCAGCAAACGGTCCATTTTTAAACTTGCGTATGGGATGGTCGATGATATGCTGCTTTGTTTAGCATTGACTTGGGGACATATCGGTTTTACTTGATGACATCATAACAACATGTGTGACTTGACAAGAGGGCTGAGATGCTCTGATTAATCACACCAGGTCCTTCAGTCATCATCGTCGTCATAGCTATATAAATGCATATCAATGATTCCCTGCTGCTGTGTTATACATTTTGACAAACAAAAAATACAGCTCCATCTCATATGTAAAAACATCATGTTCCACATGAATACATTTGTAGAGTTCAGTATCACCATGACTGAAATGATCTTTCCCTCCTCTACATTGTTCCTCCTTCCTTTTTCACATTTTAGTCTCCTCTACATTGTTCCTCCCCCCATCTGACACTGTCAGCTTCTTAGCATTTAATCCTTCCTTTTCATATGAACATTTCTCTGTGTACATGTCTTGACAGAGCATAGCTTTTCCATGTTATGCGATATTTCTTTTTGTTAAAAAAATGGTTTAAACCCCACGACGCTGACCAGGATATCCAGTGGATGGATAAATGGATGAATGGATGAATGGATTGACAGATGGATGGATGAATTTAATGGTTTGGTGGAAATTAAGTTAACAGGAAAACACAATGCACATTATCTCACACAAACATGGGCACATACAAATTCACTCACACACTTCCTGTAACTAATTTACAGAATACATGGAATTGAATCTGATTTAGAATTTTGGCACCGGCTACAAATTAAACTCAACTTTGTAAGTCTAACAAAGGATCAGAGGTTAGAGAAAAATTAACATATACATATGAGGTTATCAAGAGATGTAATTACACTGTTTGGAATTTTCATTTTCATTTTTGGACAAATGTATTACTTTTCCAGTACACAAACAAGTATGTGAATGCCAGAACACCCTGAATATCTGATAGCAGAAACCTTTAATGACAGTAATCCTAATGAAATGTTGCTGATTGAAACAGGCTTACCAGGTCTATAACCTCTTACTTTCTACTTGGAATAAGCAAACATTTGAGGGCAGTGGGACTCAGAACAAATTTCCTTAAGACTCCTCTCTGTAGATTCTGATTCATGTTCAACAGCAGTATAAATCTGATCCAGATTCTGAGTTCCATATGGTTTATTCACATTTGTTTTAAAAATGAGCACCTGCTTTCCTGTGTCTGTGGTCTCCCTTTATCGCCTGTCCCTGAAATGCTTAGGGAGAGCGTGGTGCTTTGTCGTGTTTTCAGTTAATTCTAAAACTAGCTGCCTTTTACTGTAAGCTAGATAGATTTCTGCAACTTTTTTCCTGTCTCTTGTTTCTTTTTAAACCACTACAAGTAATTTTGATTTGATTCTGCAGGTATATAACAGAGTTTGTAAACCTAGGCAATGTCTCAGCTCTGCGCACGTTCAGAGTGCTGAGGGCTTTGAAAACTATTTCAGTAATTCCAGGTAAGGGGGCCTGGTGGCCCAGTGGGGTGGCGGCCCAGGGGTTGGTGTTAGGTGTCTTCCGTTCTGTTTCCTTCCTTCTTCCTTCCTCGATGGACAGGCTGTGTGAGTGGCGTTTCTCCTGGTGGCTGTCGTCGTGCTCTTGGCGTGTTGTTTTTGTCATTCGGTGTTTGTGTGTGATCCTCCCTCGTTCCAGATATGTGACAGAGTTTGTGGACCTGGGGAACGTCTCTGCACTGAGAACGTTCAGAGTTCTCCGAGCGTTGAAAACTATCTCTGTCATTCCAGGTGAGACTCAATTTAAACACTAAGGCTGATCCAACTCTTATTTCTCTTTTTTGACATATTTTTATTATTATAAAAAAAGAATTAAATTTGGGAATAACAATTAATTTATTCCCCAAACTGATTAAAAAATAGTACCAATAGTTTTTATAGGCTTTGCAGTCTACTAGCTATCTCAGGCTCTGCAGCCTGTGCCATTGACCCATTAGCTATTGCTCACAACCAAATTAATTCCTCAGTAAGGAAGCATCTTTAACAGCAACTCCCATGAATTCAGACAATAATGTTTCCTTCAGTGTGACAGCTCCAAATCGACACAACCGCAAACTTCCCCCAAACATTTAACTAATGTTCAGTGAATTCCCCAAAAATGAGCAAAAAATAAGAAGCCAATCAGTGATTACTGACAGAAAGGTCTGATACTGCTGTCTGTCTGTCATTAACAAAAAAAATCAGATTGTAAATGTACAGGCTGATCCATGATTAATCCAGATAAAGTTATGCTGAGCTGAGTGTTGCTTGTAAGACCGCCGTACAGTATAAGTCTTAAAGATGCTTTGGCTTGTTTTAAATAATATAATGGCTTATACATTAGATGTTCAAGATGTCTTCTGAAACAGACCACAGAAAATGCCTATTGCATTTAGTGTGGCTTCCACAGAACGTCCCTCTTACTTATTTACGAAGACTGCCAAGCCTAGTCTGCACACGCTTTTCACGCTGCATGATGCTTCTCAAGGCGACTTCCTTTTTGAACGACTTCCCCTGCCCACAGATTTGTTTTACATTTTTATATTTTAAAAGGCACTCTTAATTTTGCTCTCTGATTTTTTTTTAATTTTATTTTTATCAAGTAAAACTAGATTGTCTCTGGACGAACCAACAAACAAACCAGCCGACAAACAGACAAAAACATGATGGGGAGTAGCTTAGAGGCAGAAGTGAACGAGTATGAATGTAAACAGAGTACTGCCTGTGATAGAAGGAGTGGCATGTGTCCCACAGTTAGCAGATTCCTTTTCATCCGAAGGCCACAACAGATTGTGGCAGTCGTGAATACTTTAATGTAATTCGTTGACAGGCAGAATCGCTGGTTTCTGTCCTACTGCCACCTTTGGGAGACAGCTTTCCTTGCACGTCTCATAATTCCTCTGTGTCCGATGGGTCTAGTCACCAGCTTGGGAGGAATCTGTTAGGAATAACTCTGGTCTTGATGTTTTGGCTCTGACCTCTTTGGAGGCAGAATTAGAGTATTTAATCCACAGTAATTGCAGAAATAGTGGAATGAACCTGTACTTTGCCTTCAGGCTATGCTAACAGAGCAGTCATACTGGCCACTACCAAGGCTAGTTGAAGCTGAAAATGTAACGCTCATAAAACTGTTGAAGCTGTGACTCCCTGTAGTCTCATAATGGTAGAGCCACTGTCAATTAATCAGAAAATAAATCAGCATATACCTAATATTGCATACTTTTAGTAGTGATTTATCATGAATAATGGATGAGACAACAGTGAAAACAATTTTCCACTATAGGCAAAATTGTCTGACCACTTTTTAAAAAAGGCAATCGAGTAATAGAATTTACCATGACATCGTATGAGACCTGTAGCAAAGAGAAGCAAAAGACAGCTGTCTCACCTGAGTTGGACTCTGGATTTGAGCCTTCTGGCTGTCGCGGCTGGAGATTACACCTGAGGAAGACTTCAGTAATAAAGGTATCCACTACCAAGATGTTTATGGAGGGTGGAAGGATGGGGAGGTGGGTCTGACAATAACCAGTGTCCACTCTCTAGTGTCCACCCATGTAAAGATGTTATCGATATTTTTCATCAGCCTTGGAGTTTAAATGACTTGCATGAGAATTCCATCTTCTTGCCTGTCCTTCTATCCTGTCCCTCCAGTTTTTCTCATTGTTGTGCCAAAGTATTTATTTTCCGATGGACTTACGGTTCATCTGCGTCCTGCTAAGGGGTCCTCCCACAGTCTCCCGGGGTTTCACACCAGCTTGTTATTGAATTATCAAGCTGGCTTGCCTTCCAAACCGGAACAGATTGCAAGGTCATCTCCTTGCTGTCTTCTTCCTGTGTGTACTCTGCCTCTTGTATTTCCCAAAAGCTTTCCCAAGCACATACCCAGTGGAGACTTGTGTTGGGTGACCCCTAATTTTGTCTTGTTCTCTGTTCATCTGAAATACTTGCAGTGGCTTGAAAGATGTTTAACTTTGTTTTGCTCTTTCAAGGGTCCTACTTGTTTGTCTAGTAATCTAGTTAGCTCAAGAACCGAAGCTGAAAGGACATCTCATCTAGTATCAGTAGTAGAAAAGTAGAAACTAGTTCATGTAGAGGGTAAGATTCATGCTCGGATACTCTTCCACATCAGGATCTGCTGATGTAGTGTTTACTCAGGCAGGTTACATACTGGAATGGAAAACTTCAGGCTTCTTTCCTCTGTGAAGTATCTTCTGAGAATCCCTAGCTCATGATTTTTGTAAAGACATCTCTATCTTTGGCAATGAATATACTGGAAAACTCGTACATCCTTTCCCACTTGCTCCTTTGTGTGTTACTGCCTGCAGGCCTGAAGACCATTGTAGGTGCCCTAATCCAATCAGTGAAGAAGCTGTCGGACGTGATGATTCTCACTGTCTTTTGCTTGAGCGTCTTCGCCCTGATTGGCCTGCAGCTCTTCATGGGGAACCTACGGCAGAAGTGTGTCATATGGCCCATCAACTCCACTGAGAATTATCTTAGCAATGGCAGCAAGGGCTTCAACTTCGATGAGTACATCATGAATGACAGTGAGTTAGCAGTTACGCTCTGCTAAGTAAACCACTGACCCTTCCAGCACCTAACAGCCAAAATATGAACTTGTAGGCTCCTCACAATGGTATCGAATGGGAGGGAGGATGTCGCCCCAGCAGTGGGGTGGGGGGGGAGGGCTGTTTCTTTTACAATGGCGAGTCAGATGCATGAATTGGTGACATAAACTGATATTTTCAATCTGAAGTCTATGAAAAAAATCATTTCATGGGTGTGAGAAATGTCAGGCTTAGCAGCTTGGTAAATCTGGGATGGAATGATAATGTTGCTGACCCAACTGAACTGTCCCAATCTGTAGAATGGAAAGCTGACAGCATCTTCCCTCCTCTCTTTTTACTCTTTCCCCATTTTTAGCCAATTTCTACTTTCTGCCTGGACAGTTAGATGCTCTTTTGTGTGGAAATAGCTCTGATTCTGGGTGAGTGGCTTGTTTTTGGACCATTTAATACAGTCAGTTATACACTTTAGTCACAGTTTATTGGGTACACCTAGTTAGTTAAAATAACCTATGCAAATCATATGGTTGCCACTGAATATATACAGCATGCCAACAGGGACAAGAAGTTGAGTTTCTGTGTGACTGAACATAGATCACAGTAAAGACTCATGATGTAAGTGATTTTAAACATGGTGTGATTGTTGGTGCCAGATGTGGTAGTTCCAGCATCTCTGAAACAGCCACTAAACTGGGATAGTCATGCACTACAGTGTCTACAGCTTACAGAGAATGGTGCACTAAACAGAAAGCATCCAGTCATGAGGATTTTTGTCATTAGGAGTTGTTCAGAAGACCAAAAGGGGGTTGTACCTGGTACTACATGGGTATACTTAATAAAGTAGTCACTGAATGTATTTATAGGGCTTAATAATATTTATGCATGCTGTAAGAGCTGAACTAATGACAGCATTCACCTCACCGCTTCCAGCCGTTGTCCTGAAGGATACACGTGCATGAAGGCTGGGAGGAACCCAAACTATGGCTACACCAGTTTTGACAGCTTCGGCTGGGCCTTCCTGGCTCTCTTCCGTCTCATGACACAGGACTTCTGGGAGAACTTGTACCAGCTGGTAAGCCCTTTAGTTTGTGCACTCAGGACAATGGCACTATCCACTTGGGCTCCACATAGCAAAACCTACAAGCATTTTCAAGTTCTGGAGCCACTCTGAATATGTGTGGCCCACACATGAGAAATCGCTTCCTGCGAGTGCTGGTGGACTTAGTGCTTTTGATTACTAAGCCATCAAGTTACTGTAAGAGGGCTGTTGGATTAATTGTTGTGCTTATGATTGACTGCAAAAAAGCATTTTATAATAGAATGGAAATATATAGAAAGTGAAATAATTACAGGGGATTTTGGTTTGTTGCCATGTGTATTAGTACTGAGGGTGTGCTAACATGTCTTGTTGATTGCACATTGACTGCTGGTTGGTTATTAGAGGGGGTGGGTTCCTCTTGGTTACGCCTGCAGTCAGCTTCTTGACATCATGCAATTTGAGTCCTTCTTAGCTTTCACTGTAATGGCTGAAACTCTTAAGCTGTCTTACATAGTGGAATGGAAAGATGCATTAAAAATTTACACTGGGATTAGTGCTTGAGCAAGCCAGGATGTGTGAAAGGAGGCAGGAAGGAAGCCGACTTTAAGTAGATTCATTTCCGTCAGTTCGTGCCCCTGACCTGTATGAAAATAGGCTTTCAGTTTACACTGGTGAGTTTCTTCTTGTCATGTCAAAATGACTTTAAAGCGATATTTTTCTTGCATCTGATTCTCTTTAGTCATTTTCTTCTCTTCTCATCACATAACAGACACATAAGGTATCTAGGCTGCAGCTGAACAGGTTTCTTCCCATTGGCATTTCTCAAGCTGCTCTTCACAAAGTGCTTTTCCTGTGAACTATGGCATGAGAGCTCAGCACCTTCTTGCAAAAATAGATCAGCTGCTAAAGCAGACACTCCTTTAATTTAATCTCCCGGCACTTAAATCAAGTGATGGAATAAAGGGTTTGGAGAAGATCTACTCATTAATGAAGGAGTGAGAACTGTCTAGTCAATGTGCAGTCTTAAAAAGCACCTCCCTCCCCGATAAATGCAGAAATATTAGTTCACAGAAGAGGGGAACCCAGAGGTTTTAGGACCCGGGAGTTGAGCATACTGGCTCCATAGACAGGATGATAGAGTGAGGGGCTCATGTGGTGGGCTCTCATACACATGTCCCTCTGTCATGCAAGGTTCTTCCTGGTTCCAGCAGCCCCAGGGAAGGTCATGGAGATCTGAATTTGAGAGCTCTTTAAGGCCGCTCTTTTGGCAAAGGAATTCTCACTGTGATCCTCCTCCCACCGCTGGCCGACCCATTAGGCACAGGGCTGCCTGCTGCTGCAGGAGTGCTGTTGTGGAGTGAAGCCCAGTGATGGAACAAATGAAACTTGTAAATACGTGGCAGAGCGGTTTGGTAATAAGACTCGGCCCAGAGTGGGCATCAAAGCCTTGATTCTCCCAGTGTAGCTCATCTTTATCAATTGTCCTGACAGGAGGAAAGGCCAAGATAAATATCCTTATTAGGTTGTTGTTTGTTTTGCTGCCTGAAAATGCAGCCAGTGATTTTAATTAATCACTAAAACTCATATCATCACAAAATGGTGCCGCAGGGCTGCTTCTGTTTTGAGAAGTCAGCCTGTTTTCTGAAAGAACAGCTTCCGGTTTCATAATGTAATTATTTATATAGTTTTATTTATTTAACTTAAAACCTTGTAGTTTTATTAATAGTATGGTTTTATTAATTTAATTCAGTTTAATATTAATTTATGTAAAATATGTAATGGCCAAAATAAATATATAACGTATGAAGTGTTATGTTTGAAAGACGCTTGATTTAAGAAATAAAAATGAAATAGCATTTCTGGCTTTCATTGCTTGCTTTTGATAGCTGCTTTTGATTTCCCATGCTAATCGGCATTCTAAATTTCCGTTTCTCTTTACAGCAAGTGAGCCATATCTATATCAGTTCAGAATCTTGTCATTTCTACTTAAATTACTTTGTATGCGTAATTTGATTTTAAATATCATTGGATTTTAAAGCAGTGATGCAGGAATATAAGAACATATACATGTGACTTGATTGGATATTTCTAAATTAGCTGATGGAAGATATTTTTAAGATTTTTCTTTTCTTTATTTTATTTTCTCTTGTTATAAACAGGTCCTCAGCTGGTCCCTGGCCCCTGTTTTTGAATCAGTACCCCTGTTAAAGTAATCCTCTGAGTTGACCTTGTCTTTTTGTATAACTGTTTTAAGATGGGATTTGCTGCCACTAACCCTATTACTATGTGGCATCCATTCAATAACAGGGATCACACTAGTCACTCCTTGCTGTTTTACTCGTTCCTTGGAACATTAATAGGTTTCTGAGTGTCTTTCGCCACTGTCAACCATAGCAAAGTCTGTTGTATCTTTTCACGTTTCCTCCCTGTTTATATTTTTAGTTATGGACCGAAATCCGTACATATTCTTCAAATGCCCTAAATTACTCATAATACCCCAACATTTTAAGTTCTTCTTACCTTAGAAGGCTGAATTATTTGCAGTTATGTTTAATGGTTTTGGAATCACTCGTTAAACTACAGAATATTATATAATAGAATATATATAATATATGGAAAAAATCGGTCATAGTATGTCAGTTCCTGCTTCTGATCTCCATGTATTTACACAACACAGCTAATAAAGCGAGATACGCCTGAAGTTGAAAATGGAGATGGAAACCACAGTATAATATTGTACAGAGCATTTGTTAAACATTTCGCAATAAAGTAATTAATGTAAAATTGTTAGGTATCGATAAAAGTTCCAGGTTCTTATTAATGTTCAGATTGTTGGAAGCATGATGACCCTGCGCCCATACATCACTCAGATGTGCTGGTGTGAATGTACCTCTCCTATCTTTTTGAATTATAAAAGTGATAAATGATAAAGTGTGGCCTTAATATACAGAGATTGGGCCCCTGTACAACTGCATATTGTTGCCTCAGCAATGGAAAGATATGAATGGAAACTGCGGCGTGAGTGAAAGGCCAAGAAGAACATGTTGTGTGATGAACTTTTGTCTATGTTCATCCATGTGAAATAAGTCTCATTTTCCATAGGTTATTAATATATTCTGGTATTACAGGCCCTCACTGAAGTGAATCCAGGGCTGTAACCTGAGCTGCTCGTTTGTTTTTCAAAGACACTCAGGGCGGCGGGCAAGACCTACATGATCTTCTTCGTGCTGGTGATCTTTGTGGGTTCCTTCTACCTGGTGAACCTGATCCTGGCTGTGGTGGCCATGGCCTACGAGGAGCAGAATCAGGCTACGATAGAGGAGGCTGAGCAGAAAGAGGCTGAATTTAAGGCCATGTTGGAGCAGCTGAAGAAACAGCAGGAGGAAGCCCAGGTCTGTCTGTCTACCTTATGTTTTTTCTACTAGTCCATCTTACAGCTTCTCATGGTTACCAATGGGCGACTTAGACCTGGTTTGTGTTGACCTTTTCCTCCTTCTGTTAATGCATCTCACTCACGGCTTCGTTCACACGTATCTCATGTGCAACAGGCTGCCGCTACAGCCACCCCAGCGGGTACGGTGTCAGAAGATGCCGTGGAGGACGATGGCGGTGGTCGCCTGTCACGGAGCTCCTCTGAGATCTCCAAGCTGAGCTCCAAGAGTGCCAAGGAGCGCCGCAACCGAAAGAAGAAGTGGCGGCAGAAGGAGCAGTCGAGGGGCGAGGAGAAGGGCGATAGCGAGAAGATTGTTACCGAGTCTGATGATGGCAGCAAGCGGAGCCGCTTCCGTTTCCCAGACAGTCGGCTGGGCAGGAGGACATCCATCATGAACCAGGTATGGGAGCTGGGCGGCGTGCTTGTGCTGGGGGGGGGGGGGCTAGCATAATATTTTCCCAAAGGAAAACCCATCATTCCCTAGACTGGGGACAAAAATATGAAATATGAAAAAAGCAATAAAGAAACTGCATGCAGTTGCAATTAATTGTAGAGCATTAAAGTGAAAGACACTCACCTCCATGTTACTCTGACCTTGGGGTCGCCGGTTTGAATCCCGTGGTTGACAGAGTTATGTTACCATTGGGCCTGTAACCAAGACCTTAACCCCACAATAGTTACAGAGACTGGCTGCCGTCTCAGTTGCATGACGCTTTGGATAAAAGCATCTGCTAGATAAATGTGAATGAGGTTATTAGGAATATGTGATTTCTGGCTTGCTGGGGCTGAATTTTAAATGAATCCCAAGTAATACCACTGATATCAGCAAGGTGAAAGCGTGAATGCAATGAGGACTGGAAATCAGTACATTTAATTCTGTCTTATTTAATTCCTGAGGTGTGGCTACAGATTGGAGTTATTACGATGGCTGGATGTGGAGATATTGATCTACGGCTACTCGATATTTGACTCGAACATTTTCCTGTGGCAGTGATGGGGTCCATGCTTTCAATCGGTGTCATGAATTATTGATGCAGCTTTAAGAATCTTTCACTGCATCCCTAGAGTATTAGCACAGATTCTGTCATCATCCTTATGCTCACTTTACTTCAGTGTCTCAGTCACATTCCTTAGGAAGATTTTAATTTAAGGTGAGCTGTTCCTAGACTTATTTAATCCATCACACGTTTGATTAAATGGATGGACCCTTACTCCGCTACCTGCTCCTAACCTTAGGTAGACTTATATCTCTGTATATGTTGTTAAATTACAGAATACCGAAAGCTTTATTTAAGTGACATATACAGTATAGCAAGTTCTGTAATACATAACTTAAGCACTGTTTACTGAATGTAATTTTAAAGTATAATTGAACAGAGTTAAGTATAAATGTGGGAGATGTGAATTGTGTGTAAATACATTCCCTGTTTCATAGCAATGGCTGATAGTTACCTCGTCTTCATTTTTGTCGGCCCCTCCCCGTGACTCCCCTTCTCACGACCTTAATGTCCACCCCCACCCCCATCCATATTCCCTCCCCCGGTGCTTTATGCTTTCCCTTCTCCCCCCCCACCC
>JAAGVU020000084.1:373734-393742 GCA_011763525.2 Mormyrus iriodes | reverse complement strand
TATTTATGGGTAAAAAGTAACACGGGTTTGATGAACATGATTAATAAAACAAAAAAATACATTAGTATAGAACTGTTATTAGACTGCTGGAACTAACTGTGCCATTGAAAATAATCAACAAACATACGACATCTCTGGACCAATAACAAAATAGTTTTTACCAAAACTATAATATAAACACAGATAACAAACACCAGACGAGAGACAAGTGTAAATAATTCACCAATTACCTAAACAGTCAGGAACCAAGGGAAAAAATAAACGGGATAGCCAGTGACATCTGCTGGCCAAATGAGGACATGACAAGGGCAGATGCTAAGCCATGGTATAAATCAAATTAATTGTTTAACTAGCAACCTTTAGTTGACATTACTGCTGTGATAAAACCCAACTAACTAATGTGTGCCCTCTCTAGGTGTTGAACCTGTTCCTTGCTCTGCTGCTGAGCTCCTTCAGTGCTGACAACCTGGCTGCCACAGATGACGATGGCGAGATGAACAACCTGCAAATATCAGTCATTCGCATTAAGAAGGGCATTGCCTGGGTGAAGGTCAACTTACGGGTGCTGATCGCCACAATCCTGAAGAAGAAGGAGAGCGACGAGGCGTACGACAAGAAGCTCTGCATTGGCAATCACACCGGTGTGGACATAAACCGCGAACTGGATTACCAGAAAAATGGCAATGGCACCACCAGTGGGATTGGTAGCAGCGTGGGGAAATACATGATTGACGAAGACCGCATGTCCTTCATCCACAACCCAAATCTCACCGTGCGAGTTCCCATTGCCGTGGGAGAGTCAGACTTCGAGAACCTTAACACCGAAGACTTCAGCAGCGAGTCAGATGCCGAGGGAAGCAAAGATGTGAGTAAGGAAAGACAGAGGAATGGAGAATGTGGAGAGGTGTGGGTATGGGGAGATATGGGAGGTGGGGATACCCGAGGATTTTCTATGTAGGGAAACACAAGGATATGCTGAAAGACTGGATACTTAAGGAATATCTGGTTATATCACAGCACTCAGTCTGGCATTAAGGGCAGAAACAAGGAAAGAAACCAGGATTTGCTGCTTGTCTTGAGATTTGCCGAAATTCATGTGCTTTTAAAGTTGTGTTTAATTTGTTAATATTTATTGTAAAAAATATATTGAAGGAATATCTCTTTTTAATTACTGCAATTTAACTTTGGTTAACAAAGTAGATATTTGGTTAGGCAGTGGCAGTGTAGTAAACTGATTGATGTAGGAGAGCTAAAATGTCTTCCTGTGGTGTTCATTATTTTTATTCATCATGCAGTTATTTAGATCACATGAACTGATAAAGCTGGCTGTTCATTTAGGTTTTCCTGTTTATTTGGGTGGCTTGCGAGGCTAAGATTGCAGGATGGCTAGCCAAAGTTGCAGGATGACTAAGCAAAATAATGTTAGAGGGGAATATCTGTCCAACATATGTGGTCTAATCTCTCAGCCTTTTTGACAGTGCTTTTGGCACCTCTGTGGAAGTATCAGACCATCAGGCATTTTAAAAGGAGAATTACTTGGAGGCTGATTTTATTTATTTTCAATTTCATTCATTAAAATATAGGAAATCTAAAACGTGCCACGATTGGGACATTTGCAGAATCAGCATGGCATTGTTACTTTCCTCCAGGAAGGCTGCACAGACAGAGAGACAGAGGCACACACACGTGCACACACTGACACACACATGCACACACTGACACACACGTGCACATGCAGTCACTCTGTTTATCCATATGGCTCAGGATGCGAGCCTTCACCATAGTGAGGGAACAGATGCTGTATCAGATTTTCAGACAAGAGAGGCGGATGGTTGTAGGGAGTCAGGTTTGCATTGTTTTTTGTTTGTACCTATAGCCGCATTTACTAGGATCACCTTGAATCAGTCTGGATGAGAGGCGGGCTTCACAGTGTAACTTTCCGTTCTAACCAGTAGATGCTCATGCAGTCATGTGACAGACAGCAATCTGACAGCCGTTGGTCAGAGACTAGATGTTCTCACCCATTCCGGGTTTTCACTGGCCTAGACTGCATGGAAAGTCCTTCGGGCAGCTTAAACGGGCATGGAATCTTTGTGAGCGGAGCTGGTGATGATGCCTTAGGATCTGAATGCACTGCCACTTTCGAGGGCCATTAGCCACTGCAGTGGCTAATAATGAATTCATATTAAGGCAGTGTGTCATTGAATTTAAACTTCAAACCAGACAGCACAAGTGTTTTTGTTGTGGCACATTATGTTCAGGATGACACTTTGGGCTTTTCCTCTGATTAGACTTCTTCACTAAAGTATGCCGTCTTCATTTATTTCATATGAGCACTTATGGATGTGTTTTTGTACATTTTGGAGTAATGTATTTTTGATACATGCAGATCCTTGAAGTTGTCTCTGTATTAGTTCTCAGCGATTCACTGATACAGTATCGCAGTTACAGTGGCAGCAGCTCTTTGCATATATACATGATTTGTCTGTGGGTATCATCTGTGCTTCTGCTCATCTATAGCTGCACGTGAGGCATTTCTACAGCCCCATGATCCTCCAGTGCTGCATACTGCAGTGGTGCTTTTGTCTTGAGATTCCCTAGGCAGATTCCCAGTGTGTGTGTGGAGTTTATATATGCATACAGAACTTTATATGTGTGTGTATGTTCTGATTTGCATTGCTGGGAGGCCATGCAGTAATGCAGGAAAGCTGGACATTACTGCCAAGCCTGAAACGTGGTAGGAAAATACGCTTCCATGTTGATGCATCAGAGTGTAAAGCAGTCAGTGTGTTTTATGTCTCAGATGAACGGTGTGTGCTTATTTTACGTCTGTACTGTCAGTATTGCCATTGTCAGTGGTGTTTTCCTCTGTACATAATGCCTGTTTTAATGTGTACAATGGATGACCTCCCCGTCACTGTGCAGTTACAGGGCTGTTATGTCAGCTTAGTCACATCGCAAAAGAATTTCTTTATCAGTCACGCAATTTAATTACATTACAATTACATGACTACATGCTATTCAGTTATGACTGTGTTAAGCACATTTCTCAGCATCCAATAAATAAGTCCCTCCCTAAGTGCCAAACTGTTAGTCATTAGCAGTTGCAGGCAGGTGAATTCACCTTTGCCGTCTTGTTAGTGTCATTACAGTTTTAGAGATGCACAGAACATCCTCGAAAGAAAACAAAAATACTAAAGCATTTATGCTTTTACATTACATGAAGACCAACATACATTCTGTAATCACTCACCAAGCAAGGTTAGTTTTATCTAGATTAGCATAATAACAGCTCATGCAATTAAGATCTGCTTGCTTACTTAAACTTACACATTAACTTATACATTTTGGGACATCCAATGCATAAATAGCAATGGTTGAGTAGTTAGCATGTGAATGTTCAGGTGAAACTAGTCAGGACACTGCGGAGAACTGAACACCTTTGGGGTGAATTTAATTCAGCTGGATATTTTAGGGCCTGCTGTCGTGTGCTATCTGAATTGATGTACATTAGATGGTGCTCTGTAGCAGATTGAGGTATGAAATAGCTATGATTTGATTATACCTTTTGGATAAGCATATAAAGGAAATCACGGTGCTGCTTTTTAGAGGGACTGTAGCTTCTCACGCCAGAGCCATGCGGCGTGATGACATAGGTCAACGGATTAGCCACACGGCATCTGTTCATTTCGGGGATCTCCTTGTGGATCGTTGGGTTTTCCCTCTTTGAAATCACCACAAAGAATATTAGCAGTGCAGGTGGAGACAGGAGGAAACTGGATATGGGCTGCGATGTGATCCGTCCCCCCCCCCCCTTCTGTACAGCTGGACGACACCAGTTCATCAGAGGGGAGCACCATCGACATCAAGCCCGACGTTGAGGATGTGGTGGTTGTAGAGGCAGCCGAGGAGTATTTAGACCCGGAAGCCTGCTGGACAGAGGGTGAGTGTGACCCCAGGGCCAGGTGAATGTGGAAATGACAGAGGTTACAGGATGTTTCTGAGGTAACATTAAAATATCTAGTTTTCTGGAAAAACACTGGGATGTGTCCTTGACTTTGGAAGCTAAGAACACCTCATGTTAGAGGAGGGCCCCAGATGGGCTGAGAGCCTGAAACAAACACACCCTTTCTTCCCATAGATTCAAGCGCACATCTTCATGTTATCGTTCAGTTCTTTTATCTATTATACATAAACACTACTACACTATGGAAGTGAACTGTCTTCAGAGCTGGCCAAATTCAGCAGTCATTTCAGCAAAATCCAACAGTGTATTAAAACAAATTCCTAAAAATAACTAAAGAGAGGAGATTTAGTTTATGAAATCTTTGATTTGTGCTGATCATCATGGATGCTGTCTGGCACAGCCTGCATTGCACGGTACAAGTGCTGCGATGTGTCCATCACTGAGGGCTGGGGGAAGTACTGGTGGTACCTGAGGAAGACCTGTTACCTGATTGTGGAGCACAACTGGTTTGAGACCCTCATCATCTTCATGATCCTACTCAGCAGTGGGGCACTGGTGAGATCCGGCGTCCTCAAATTTACATGAACACACATAAACCTGCATGCCAGGCCAGCATCGAATTAGTACGCCATCATACATGGGACTTCAGCTGCAGATTCTCAACATTAATTAAGATATTTTAATTCCTTTGTTGTAAATTTGAACTTATTTTTCACAAGTAGTATGGATCAATTGTGAACAACATTCTAAATTCCCTTTTCCTGTTGTGTGTTTTTAGCCTCTTAAATTATTGATGTTGTGATGAAGTTACACGCCCAAAATTCTAATTAGAATGAAACATTTAAAATGAAAAAATACACAATGGGATCAAAACATAGTAGAACAGGCAAGGCAAGAGAAAATAACAGAACAGAAGCGAATCATAAACAGCAGTGTGGAAACCATTTTGAATCCAGCAAGGCCTTGGAGGTCTTTACAAGCTCTTCTTACAGCAAAGTGCATGTCCTAAGTAGTCATTTTCTGCTTATGATACAGATACTGTTCTTAATGTATGCAGAAATGCACTTACCTCCCAACCATAGAATCCGGTTTGGGCTGCAGCTGTTAGCGGTATGAGCTCTCTGGGGGACCATGGCCCACATATACTTAAGAGCATAAAAGATCTGAGTGTACTGCATGTGCATAGGAGGAAAAGATCATCCTTAACGTGCAATTTGTCATTGGCAAAACATTTTGGAATGTCAAGTAATACTATTTTGGGGTTTCCAGCCATTTCAGATCGTATTATATATATATATTGGCTGTCTTCTCTCAAAGATAGACAAAGTGATACATGTTTCCTTTGTGCTGTTTGTGAGCCCTGAACCAAATGAGTGATTTCAGCCAGTTTTATCCAAATGAAGTCAGCCTGTGAAATAAGGAAATGCATGTCAGTTTTCACTGAACTTACCTTGTTTTTTTTAATCAGGTTTATGTAGCTGTTGTGTTGAAATTGTGTAATTTTTCAACTGTGACCTTTAAAAATATTTAAGCATTAATTGCATTTGTGTCAATGTTTGTAGGTTAAGTATGAAAACCGAATTATGATTTTTTCTTGAGCTTTGCAAAAACTGTACCCTCATTGTGTGATTGACCATTGAGTACCTTGAGCAGTCTGAAGGGGGAGACAGTAGATCATGCTGCTATATGGCTCCTGTTCCCTGTCTGTTTTCTGAGGCATTTACTGTGATTCTTTCCCAGGCTTTTGAAGATGTGTACATTGAGCAGAGGAAGACTATTCGCATCATCCTGGAGTATGCTGACAGAGTGTTCACCTACATCTTCATTCTGGAGATGTTACTCAAGTGGGTGGCCTACGGATTTGTCAAGTACTTCACCAATGCTTGGTGCTGGTTGGACTTCTTCATAGTGGATGTAAGTATTCTGCCACCCACCCACGTCTCAGTGGCCAATTATATTTCTCTGTAAATCCCCAAACCCTTCCTTGCAGGGCCTCTTAATGCAATCCCTTGCAACAGAAAGACGGATTAAAGTTTCTCAGCTCAGCTCAGAGAATGCTGGGTTACTGTTATGTGACTGACCTGTAGCTACTTCTTTATATTACTAATTTGGCAATATTTTTTTTAGATGATTCATGGTTTACATTATCAGTTGATAGACTGTGGGAGACTAGCCATCTCGGTCCATCACTGTTTTGCTTCGAGTCAGCTTCTTGCACCAAAATGGCTGCAACCAAACCGCGTGTGACTAACGCTGATTGGTCTAAACTCTGGATACATCACTGGTACACTTTGTATAAACCTGCAGTATCCTGAACACTTCTGGCCATTCCCGTATTTTGAAATGCATAGTGGGGAGTTAAATCATGTCTTGCCGGGAGTTTAATTACAGACGGAGACGTGGTTTCCTTTAGGTATGACATCAGATGGGAATTAGAGTTTTGGAACCAGTGAGAGTCTTTAAATACAGCCATGTGACATGACCTGGGGCAATTGTGTAACACGGCTGAGTAACAAGCTTGAGCCCACACACAGCAATCTAAAAATAACAGTACTTTCCAAAATGGTTTATTGACTGTAGGGCATCTACACTGGCAGTATATTTGAGAACACTGAAATTCTGAAGGTGCTCTTAATGTAGTGCTAATGTTACCTGGGTTAACACGAACCTTTATCTCTGTGATAATGTGTACAGTATAGATTTGTTACTCAAAAGTATTGAGAAATAATTGAAAAATATTTCTCATGCAATCTTGTCCTTTAAGAACCTCTATGCCTTGTCTCTCACAGTTATAGTTTGGTCGATTGCATTATCATTAGTAACCGTCAAAAAATGACATTTGTAAATGAAAATTACTACATATTCCCACAAAGCTGCTGTGCCGATGTAGAGTTGGTGCAGTTATGCTGCTGTCCCCCAGGTATTGACCGGATGTCACATTTGTTGTATTTTTTGTGAGGCAGGGCTGTAAAGTCTCCTGAAGTTTTCGTCGCTGTTGCATTTGTGCAGTGTAATTAGTGCAGTGTAATTAGTGCAGCAGAACTGGTCTAGTCATGATACGTTACTTTGTCCCATAGATACCACCAACCTGTGCCAAAATAGTAAAGTGGGTGTTCACACACCTTCACAGGCAGGTAGATGGCTTTGATTGTTTCCCAGCTGTTATGAAAATGGCAAGGTGTCACTAGGGCTGACACAGTACACTCCCTTCATTAGGGTGTCATACCTGCTTTTGGCCAGAAGGGCAAGCAGGATGGCTACCAATAAAGGAATAAGTTATCTTTGCCTGCGGGGGGAGACTGGACTTCAAGCCTAGCTTTTTTGTGTTGCTTTTGTTATGAAAAGCTCATTGGACTGGTGTTTTTATGGATAGTCTTAGTTGTTTCTGTTGTCCTCTATTCCAGACACAGCAGATTTTTTTTTGGTCACTGTTAGATATACTGTGGACTGGGTCAAAAGCTTATGAGCTTAAACAGAAGAAACACATCACCATTGTGTATTCTGCTCTGGTTGCAGTTGATTGTTACTAAAGGTAAAAATGAAAACGGTTTAAATGAACCCCTTGTAATGCATTGTGTCAGTAAGATATATGCAGCTTTATGATTTGCTTGTTTGTGTTAGTATCTCTTATACGCTGTATGTTCATTGGTGCAAAATACCTCAGAAATAATTAAATTCAATGTTGTCTTTGTTTGACAACTCACTATAGTCTGAACTGATTTAAAAACAGCATTTTATTCATATAGTTAGGTGGTCTGTGGGATGGATGGGTTCTGTCAAAACAGAACAATGCTGGTTGCCATAAAGGTTATGATAAAAATATGTAAAGGGTTTACAGGAGAGAATAGTACAGTTCAGAGCTGGGAAGCTGGACTGAGACATGGAACAAGGAACAGACTTGCCCAAGATGTGTGCTTGTTTCTGGGCAATGAAATGTGCTATAAGCCAATTTTTGTGGTATTGTATGCTGTTAGATTCGTGCAGGTAATGGTAAGTCATGGACATTCCCTATAACTTCCATCTGATCTGCCCCTTGTGCCCCTGTTCTGTGACTGCACCAACCACGATGATCTGAATATAGTGTGTGCAGTTCATAGCCCATGGTTAAGTTTGCATGTTTAATTGGCTATAGATAGCTCTCTGGTCTTCTGGTTTTTGTGTATGGATTTTTTTTTACTGACTCAAGTGCAAAATTTCAAAATCAGTTTCAAAACCGTTGAACCTTGTCTAGACCTCCTCAGTTCCCTTGTGTGTGTCAAACCAATGCAACACAAAATACCCAGCAGTTAGAATTTCCCCAACAGTCTAAAATTTTGGATATTGAAAGCAATAAGTGTTAAATTCTACTTTTGTCTCATATTCTTTTCAAAATACAGATTTTTTTCAACATACACCCATAATGGTGTAATGTGATTTCCTGTTCTAGTACTTTTGGAGCAGTCATATGTATATGTTAAAAGTGCGCATTAGCAAGGAAACAGATTAAGGAACCCTTAAAGAGAGACAAGAAAGCACCAAGTCTAAAGTACATCACAAAATTAAATTTATTAAATTTATTTTGGCCTTTTGTTAGAATAGAATAGAATAGAGCATTATGTATGTTGTGATCAGTGATTAAATCCCTCTCTGAATTGTTTGTATAGGGAATCTTCCTTTTTGCACGTCTTGGTCCTGGTCACAAGACCGAGGCTCAAATCACAGACTGATTTGAGATTTGTAATAACACTAATTACAATCGAGCGGCTGCTTTTTGAATTTAGAAATATATACAAGCATATGTAATGTTTTATGTAATACTAAACATTTTTCTGAAACTTTCATAATGTGTACTTCAGTCAGTGTTTGAAAGACCACAGGAGGTTATTTTTCTCTTTCTTTGGAATTACAAATTGTCTGGGAGGCTGTTTAGGTCATAAAATAGTATATAATCTCCAGGATCCATCTCAGTGGCAGAGTTCATGTAAAATCAAGGTCACTGAAGATAATTTGAGCCGACTGCATTCAGTAGATCCACCTTAGTTAAGATGTTGTTAATAGTAATCTTCTGGTGTTGATTCAGTACGCATTATTTCATGATTTTATTAAATGTCCGCCTCGGTTTTAAAGCCATTCATTTTATTATACATCATACTCCCCTAATTACATGCTGAATCCATTACAGTATACAGGACAGGATATTTATTTCATGATGTGATATTAATTGAGTTATTACTGCTTTATATATTAGTGCCATGTAGCTGCCAATTTAAGTCTCCTGGTAAAGACTGCTGAGTGAATAAATGCAAGTACATGTTTGTTATTCCCATTTTATCGTATATTACGAAATGTTCGCAATGGTGTCATTTAGGCCTGAACTGCCTTTCAAGCAAACCTTGTACTGCCCAGTACATTTTCAAAATCGCTGCTACCAGACTAAGAAGGACAGATTATTTGGCCTCTTTCAGTAACTGGAATCAAGTAAGTTTAACGAAAGTTAAGTTTCTGGCACGAAAAAGAAGATGAGAGTTATTCTGTATGTACTAGACAGAGTTAACGATGGTGCAGTTGAAATGCACAACAGTAAAATATGCTGGTGATGGTGTTGTTTGTGATTGTGGAGAAGGTGAGACTGGGACGGTCGGGTCAAACAAAGAACTTGTGTTTCACTGCGTGTGCATGGGGGGTGGGGGTAGGGGCTGGTTTTGTTTTGCTCTTTCCATGGACCCACAGCCACAGATCTCATTGACCTTACTTTGCAGAGCGATCAGAGAGGAAGGAGGCACTGGGGGTACCCACACAGCTGGCTCTGGGGGGCCAAGCCCTAAAAAGGGGCAATCCATGGGGGCAGGCTGAGGCTAAAGGTGACAATAACCCCAAATGCTGTTCTCATGTAGATGAAGGCGAAATCTTTATTTACGTTCAGTATAGAGAGAAAACATGCCATTGGGAAGACTGAAGTATGAGACAAATGTTAGGAACTTCTTCTTTTATATATATATATATATAAAACATACATACACACACATACATATATATATATATAAATGTATGCTGTCATATGTGAAAGACTGGATGTGAACTGTTACTATTAATTAAGTGTACAATGAATAGAAAATGTATGGGGTTTGTTATGTTGGGTATTTCAGCCACACAGAATGAGGAGTGAAATTGGTTCATTGTGTTTCTGAAAGCTGTGGAGCAAGCACTCCAGAAATAGTCAGGAGGATGACAAGAACATGGAACCTCAGGATTCGTATCTCCAAGTCATGCTGAGGCAAAAGAAATATAGTACTGCAATAAATCAGGTAGATCAGTGGTCCAATGTATTCACCAATGCAAACACACCTAATGCCCATTTTTATATTATAATTCTTAAAGATAGGGTAACAGCAAATTCTTGAATATGTGTTCTTGGCTCTTTGCCTTCCACTGAACCCCAGCTCAGAAATCAGTTTGTGAGAGCAACAGAAGAACCAGGTAAGGAGCGCAGTGCAGATTCAGTGCATGAACTGAGTACACGGAACCACAATAAAGCTTTCGCCTTCAGCAGAACCCCTTCCTTCATGTCAGCTTCCGATGTTGTGCACTCTTTCGGTGTGTTATATCAGTTGGTGGCTGGTTTCAGGTCTTCTTCCAGTCTGTTGCTTATCCTTTGTTAACAGAACCTTGCTGTCATTTCGGTCTTATTTAATTTATTACCAATTTATTACTCTCGCACCACATCGTTCCCCACTCTCTCTGTGACTCTCCATATACCAACCCTAACCTAGCTGCTTACAATTCAGACAAACCAATTCTTTAATTTAAAAGGCAAGGACGATTAAATCAGACCTCCAGGGCATCGTTAACTTTACTCCCTGTACCATTCTGAACCCACATACCCTTGTATTGCTGCTCATATGCCAGAGTGTCCAGTCGTAGCTGTGTATGTCCTGAACTTCTCTTTCAGTCCACAAGCTGAACATTAGCATTGTAGGCAGGTAATGTTCTCTTGGGCCATCAATGAATCTCTGAACTCTTCACCAGTGTTGTCATTGATTGGATTGCGTCAGCTGTAGTCAGCACTCCCAGTAAAGGTCTCTGTAGACAGAAGCTATTGCACAGAAGAATCCAGTGAAGGAGGGTGTGCACAGTTGCCCAGGGAGGACTTCTTTCAGTTGTGAAAACTGTTGAAAATGGCCTACTTTTAGGATTGCTTGTTGAAGACAGGCTAAAAGCTGTCATATAGAGTGGTAATGTTTTTTTTAATAGTACTTAACATTTAAAGCTTGTTTAGTTAATCCTGCTGTGGGCACTCTATTGTTCACCTTGACCTGTATAGCATTTAGTCTGAAAAGTCCTTGTGTAGTGGAATTTGAGAGCTGGGCCATAAGGTGCCAGGGGTTATATGAAACAATCCCCTTTCATTGTATTGCTCTCAATAATACAGACAGAAGCACAAGTAAATATGCTGTATATGACACCTGGATTTCAAAACTCTTGCTGATAATGAAAGCTTGTAAGGTTTAGATCAAACAAGCAGGTGTCACAAAATATCATAATGACTTGATTCATGGCTTTGGTGGTACATCAAAACCAAAGATTGACTTTACGGATAAGTCTTATCAGCATCCTGGCCTACATAGGGTGTATATCAGTTCCATAAAACCGGATGATACTGCATAAATTCCTGTTGTCTGACAACTATTTCTGTGCTGTGCAATTCATCTGTCCACTAGTAACCAAAAAGCATCACTGGCTACTGGCCTGCCAAGCAAAATAAGGACAGCTGCACTTGGAGCCCTGATTTCACATAGATGCATAGATTTATAGCACAACACACAAACACAACGAAAACACTTTTGTGCTCAACAGCCACTTATCTTAGATCACTGTTTCCCAATCCAGTCCTCGGGGACCCATAGCCAGTCCATGTTTTTCCTCCCTCTGAGCTCTCTGCCAGACATTCCATACGTGGACTGTCTGTATGTCCCTGAGGATTGGATTGGGAAACACTGTCTTAGATGAAGAAGATGACAGGGAAGAGCCACAGCAGAGTCCTAGGGTACATAGAAATATGCTACAAAAATCTCATCAGCTCCAGTCAGTCTCTAACAGTGAGACATGAGAATAATGAGAAAAGAAAATGAAATGGAACTGATTAAGGAAAACAGCTGCCAGAAAGCTGTAGTTATAATGTGTTATAATGGTAGTAATGTGACTGGGAAATGTGCTAATATAAAAGAGCACTACAAACCACTGTTAACTCAATATTCATAAGCACTGTCCTGATTTAACAACAGTTGGTAGCATTTTACTTAAAGCAGTCATCACAATGCATTATCGATAACTTCATAATGCATTATAATGCATCCATAAAATATTGTAAACAGGGCTATTACTATTTATAAAAAGGCATAACACATTATAGCCATGTTTATTATGCATTATAACTGCTTTATGAAGCTCTCATCTATAATGTACTACATATCTCCATAATGCATTATAATGGTCAGTATAAGAATTAAGGATGCTTTGTTCTGCATTATGAAGGTATTTATAGTGCATTATAGATGAGAGCTTCATAGAGCATTCATATTGCATAATAAATATGGCTATAATGTGTTATACCTTTTTTTATATAGTTGTGTTTATAATACTTTATGAATGCATTACAATGCATTATGAAGCTATCTATAATGCATTATACATGAGTGCTTTAAGTCAAGTGTTACCCAACATTTTTATATGTTTAAACATCTGCTTTTAACCCATCTGTATGTCTGAATCTAAACATTAAATATACTCCGATCAGTCATAACATTAAAAGCACCTGCCTAATATCGTGTAGGTCCTCCTCATGCCGCCAATACAGCACTGACCCATCAAGACATGGACACCACTAGACCTCTGAAGGTGTCCTGTGCTATCTGGCACCAAGACACTAGCAGCTGATCCTATAAGTTCTGTAAGTTGCCAGGTGGGACCTCCATGGATCGGACTTGTTGGTCTAGCACATCCCACGGATGCTCGATCGGATTGAGATCTGGGGAATTCGGAGGCCAATCAACACTCTTTTTCATGTTCCTTACATCATTCCTGAATAATAATAATAATAATCCTGCTGAAAGAGGCCACTGATTGGGGATACCAGTGCCATGAAGGGGTGTACTTGGTCTGAAAACAATGGTTAGGTAGGTGGTATGTGTCAAAGTAACATCCACATGAATGCTAGGACCCAAGGTTTCCCCATAAAACATTGCCCAGAGCATCACACTGCCTCCACCCACTTGCCTTCTTTCCATACTGCATCCTGGTGCCATCTCTTCCCCAGGTAAACGACACACACACCCAGCTGTCCACATGATGTTACAGGTGTAACCTTCTAGTATTGCTCCATGGTGCAGTACAGATGCTCACATGCCCATTGTAGGTGCTTTCGGTAGTGAACAGATGTCAAGATAGCAGCCCCATACGCAGCAAGTTGCGATGCACTGTGTTCTGATACCTTTCTATCATAGCCAGCATTAACTTTTTCATCAGTTTGTGCTACAGTAGCTCTCTTGTGGGATCGGACCAAACGGGCTTGCCTTTGTTCCCCATGCGCATCAGTGGGTCTTGGGCACTCATGACCTTGTTGCCGGTTACCCGGTTGGCCTTCCTTTTAACAGTTTTGCAAGATACTGACCATTGCATACCAGGAACACCCCACAAGGCCTGCCATTTTGCAGATGCCCTGATCTATTTCTCTAGCCATAACAATTTGGCCCTTGTCAAAGTCCTTCAGATCCTTAAACTTGCCCATTTTTCCTTCTTCCAACACATCAATTTCAAGAACAGACTATTCACTTGCCTAATATATAATGGCCCCCGTGACAGGTGCCATTGTAACGAGATAATCAATGTTATTCACTTCACCTGTCTGTGCTTTTAATGTTATGACTGATCAGTGTATATTACAAAAGCTAAAAGAGTAGGATTTAGGATTAAATATAATCACTGTCATAATAACATTACAGTAATAATAATGATGACGAACATGAATTGTGAAGATGAATTATCATTGTTATCAAAATAACATGTTATTATAGTTCTACTGTTGCTTCACACAAAGCCTTTTCTTGCAAACATCCTATTCTCAGATCTCTTTTTTTGATGTGATATGTGATGTCTGCCCCCTGACTGCCATGCGATCGATTGATGTACTGTGGTTTGAGGAGGCCGGGTGGATAGCTTTGGTACGGGCGCGGTGTCAGTAGGCTGCTGTGGACTCCAGTTCCTTTAAGGACGTCGGTTGTTTTCATGTGGAGTCGAATGCGATTAGCTGTCCAACCTGCCCCTCCTGGCTGGCACCTTCCCCTGCCTTGTTCTAATGTGTGTGTGTGTCTGTGCCAGTTCTCAATATTGTGTATAATATTAGTATGATGATGTGATGCACATATATTGATCCGTATTTTTTCTCATAGGTGCCTTTATTTTGTCTGTCTTAAATTAAATGGGATTTTATGCATCAACCGAGAGGAACTTGGGGAGACAGTGTTAGAAGGTCCAGGGTAAGGTTCTTGTATTGTAGTCTGTTGGGATTTTATCCAACAGGGAACCTTCTCTCCTAGCCTTTCCAATCCCTGCTCAACCCTTCCCTTTAAACTAAATGTGTCTTGTGTGTGTCTCTGTGCCTGTTCTCTCATGCCTCTTTCTCTTTTACAACGACGACTCTCTTTACAGGTGCACCATCAAGCTGGTTTTCAAGCATCCTTGCCTACCCAAGGCAAATAAAAAGAAAGCAAAAAAAAATGTAAAAACAAGCAAAAAAAAAAGAATGGGGCCTGTTAATTTCAAAATACTGTGGCACTTTACTATAACCCATATTACAAAAGGAATCTCTATGTGTATACATATATAAATACCCCCAGAATTTTGTATTCATGTTTGTGTGCAACTAACCTTCCTATAGATGAGCTTTTGGGAAAAAAAAGAAAGTTTAAGACATTAAGCTCTAACAATTTGGAACCTGTCTTGCTTCTCTGTTTCTGTGTAGGTGTCTATAGTCAGCCTTATAGCTAATGCCCTGGGCTACTCCGATCTAGGGCCTATTAAATCTCTCAGGACACTAAGGGCGCTGAGACCCCTCAGGGCTCTGTCACGTTTTGAAGGGATGAGGGTAAGACCCGAAGCTGAGCGGCTGATCTCCCTGCATGCCAGCTGAACAGTCTAAGCATGCTAGAACTGATCAAAAGGCGACCTTTTCGATTAAGGAAACGTAAATGACATTAAAGCAGTCATGCTTCCATGCACGCACATGCTCAGGGGAAAAAGTCATGATGCAGCTGTGGCCTTTTAAAACCATAGAAACCAGTGGCTACTTTGATCACTCACTCTGAAAATGGGAAGAAGATCGAATGGATATTAAAATCCACTGATTTAGGAGCCATGAAGTTTAATATTTAATCTGAAATAGAGGGTTACATTGTAAAGCTGCCTCATCACAATTTTTGAAATAATTATTAATAAATTAGCCCCAGAAGAATATAAGAAACAAATGCAAAAATAACTCAAAACTAATGCAAATGTGTACAATATTGGCCTGAACATTGGCTTTGCAAGGGCTTTTAATAAATTACCCCTCTCCCCCCTTCTTCTCTTACCACCACCCACCTTATCTCGTGCCCTTATGCATTTTGTACAGAGAGCCCCCAGCAGCAACGGAGCACTATCACTAAAATGGTACTAACTGAGACAGAGTGTAGGTAACAGAGCAAAAAAACTATGTTCAACATTCGTTGTTGTTGCTCCCTTTCATTTGGAATGAATGAAAAGATCAAAACCAATTTGCTGTTCACTAGCAATCTGTTCTAGAATAAACAGAGGACTTCTTATTCCTTTTTCTTGATGGTGCTCAAACAATTGCTTCTGGTTCTTGTCATGCCATTGTTTTCTTGTCTTATATTCTGAGCTCCTCTTCTCCATTCCCTGGCCCTCAGAATGTCTCCCACCTGGCTCTTGTCCTGTATTTGCCCAGTTCAGCATATTTAGGCCTGTGAGTAGCACAGATGACTGCAGGAGGCATACCCCCACTCACTTGCTTGTGCAGGATGTGTTTGTGGATCTGGAGAAGCCCACTCCCTATGCCTTCACACATGGACAAGGGCTGGGATCAATGTCCAAAGCTTCTGCAAGCATTAACATTACATTTGCGACCTTGAGGTTTAGCCATTTCGATTGTGGAAGCCAAGAAAATAATTCTGTTGCTGCAGGTCTACCAGACTGTGAGTCAGCTCCAGGCTGAGGCTTAGGAAATTGACAAAGCTGCTTGTTTTGCTCAAAGGCCTTGCTGTTTTCATGGCAAAAACAGGACCAAGGTGGGAGCTGAGGATTTCCTCCACAAAAATGACTAGCTTTATTTTCATAGGCAGAAAGCAAAGACTGTTGGCAATTAATTTAAATGAAACACAGTAGAGCCCAAATTCAGAAACGTAATAGACTCAGAGTTATTGTACGCGCTCTAAGAACCCACATCTGTGTCAAATCACAGAAGGCAAAGTGTCACCCAAGGTGTACAATATTCCAATTTTGTCTAATTGTGATGCTAAAATATTGGATTTCACTAATATTATGAAGCATACAGTCAACATTAGGAACTCTTTAAAAAATATATTGTACTGCTGCACATTGCATTGTCATTTTTGGGATGATTATAAAAGTATGCAGTTAAACATTTCAGTTGGCACAATGCTTGGTGCACTTGAGGAGCTAAATTCAGAAAGTGGAACATCAGGTGAAGTGGGCAGCAAAAACGCTCTGCAGAATTTGCAATGATATTTACTTTTAAGTTCTGACCCAACCTTACTCCGTACAACCGTTTAATATGCTCATTGAGAAAGGATAAAGATGTATTTCTATTTCTGGTGAAACAAAATAGATATGATAAGCAGAGACACCATATACAACAGAAGCAGAAATTTGCTTAGATCCTCCTGTCCTATTTCTAGAAATCATTGATATTCAAGAAACTATAGCAACAGTGTCCTATTCAGTTTCTTGCCTTTTTTAGAATGGTAAATTGCTTTGTGGCTATATTTGTAATTTTCAATTTATTTTAGTCTCTATTCCAGGAGCAAACACAGGAAGTTGGGAAGAAGAAGTACGACAAAATTTAAAAAAAAAGTATTTAAATTACCTAGGACAGTTCCTGGGAGTTAGTAGTTTACAAAATGCTGAAATCTGTAAGGTGGAGCGTCAGCCAAAGCTAGCAACTGTGCATTTATAGAGAGTACAGATTGGGTCAGAATTTTCAGAAATCTATGAAAGCCTTGTGCTGTGCAGAGATGTTTTGGGTCATTATAGTGTGGGTGGGATTTGGTTGGTATGTGCTGTATGCGTGACAGTGGGTGGAATGGCGAAGAGTACCAGCTGCATTCCAGTATGGCAGTATTCAGATGAGTATATGTGTGTCACTGCACCTGGAAAAATAGGTCCAGGTCTCAAATTTATTTCTGAGCCAGCTTGGTATATGTGGTGTGGGCTACAGCCTCCAGCCAGAAGATGAAAGGAGGGACAGTGGAACAGAAGACAGTCAGATGGCCATTATTATTAATATCAGACTGTTTTGTTCCATTGATGACAGATAAAAAGCATTAAAAGTCACAACCAAAGGGCTTTATACGGTGCATTTACAAAAAGAATAAATATTGAAATATTTTGGAGAACTCTAGTCCCTTCTGTCGTATTAGATCAGAATCAAACAGTAAGGAACACAGTAATGATTCACTTAACCTTTTGAGTTACACAGAAGTGTCATACAAGCATGCAGCTGCTTTGGCCAGGCAGTGTGTGTTCTGGCACATCATCTATTCATTGGTTATCTGTTTTTCTCACACTATGGTGCCTTGTCTTTCCTGGTCTAGGTGGTGGTCAACGCCTTGGTGGGCGCCATCCCTTCCATTATGAATGTGTTGCTGGTTTGCCTCATCTTTTGGCTGATTTTCAGTATCATGGGTGTCAACCTGTTCGCTGGGAAATATTACTACTGCTTTAACGAGACATCAGAGGAGTACTTTGATCCCAGCGTTGTCAATAACAAGACACAGTGCTTCCAGTACATCAACGCCAACTATACTGAGGTTAGGTGGAAGAATGTCAAGATCAACTTTGACAACGTAGGTGCTGGATACCTGGCTTTATTACAAGTGGTGAGCATCACACTCCGTAACACCATTCCTGTTTTCCAGTTCTCCGTTCTTCATATTCTCTTTCCATCTTCTCTCTGAATCCACTTTTTCGGTTTCCAGTAATTTAAAGCGATGTCAGTTTAGCTAACTGCATCATCTGAAGAGTCTTGTAAAATCAGAAGGTCTAAATTGTAGCATCATTGTTAGTGAGACTCGGCAAAATCCATGTCTTTTTGAGTTTCAAGACACTGGCAGTCTAAACAGGAATCTAGCCAGGAGTAAATCCCTCCAGTCTTGCAGTTCTTATCAGCAGAGACCAAGTATGTTTCATTGGTTGCCCAATGACTTTGCTTGATGGGCTTTTGAGTTGTAAAACATATAAACTTGAGGTCCAATACCCTTTGTATTTATTTTTCTTTTTCCAATAGGCAACATTTAAAGGCTGGATGGATATCATGTACGCAGCTGTGGACTCCAGAAAGGTGAAGCATTGTGATGTCTATGTGCTTTGTAATATGGTTGTGCCCTGAAATGATACATGGCATTAGTCTATGGAACTGGAAATGTCTTAAGGCTGTATCTTCACATCCCAGCATTCCTGATATGATGGTCTTGGTCTGCTCTTGGTTTTCTCTTGGTTTGCAGGTGGAAGATCAACCAGTCTATGAGGACAATATCTATATGTATATATATTTTGTTATATTCATCATCTTCGGCTCATTCTTCACCCTCAATCTCTTCATTGGTGTAATCATCGACAACTTCAACCAGCAGAAGAAAAAGATAAGACCTCCTTGTTTTTTCCTCTCTCTGCTTTATATCCATAAAATTACATAAAGACATGTAGAACTGCTCTGATTTCAGTGTGTTCAGATAACTCTTCTCTTAAAAAACCATTCAGAGTACTAATTACACGTTGAACTTCTGGGAAATAATATTTAGGCATAAGACATAATTTTGCCATTAAAGTCACTGATTATGCTATGATATATTACAGATATGCGTTGGGCTGTGGACACAGGATTCTGCAGTATAGCTTTTCCCAGGTTGTAACCTAGTTTCTGTTTCTCTCTATACTTTGGAGGTCAGGACATCTTCATGACAGAGGAACAGAAAAAATACTACAATGCTATGAAAAAACTGGGCTCCAAGAAACCACAAAAGCCCATCCCTCGACCATCGGTCTGTGTTATACTCCTTCCTCCATTTCATTAATTGATCTGTACTATAATTCTGTAATTCTTACTCTGTACATGTTTATCAATGTCTTTTAAGAATATGTTGCTATTTTCATTTTAAAGTATCCTTTGCCTTAATTTTTTCTTCAACATTCGTGTGCCCTCTAGAGCAGCACATATTATCACTAAGACACTGACAATGCACCTTCTGAAACTCTCACCCTTCCAGAACAAGATTCAAGGGATGGTGTTTGACTTTGTGACGCAGCAGGTTTTCGACATATCCATCATGATCCTGATCTGCCTGAACATGGTTACCATGATGGTGGAAACTGATGACCAGACGCAAGAAATGGAGAACATTCTTTACTGGATCAACTTCATTTTCATTGTTGCTTTCACTAGTGAATTTGTGCTGAAGCTCTTTGCCTTGCGCCATTACTACTTCACTATTGGCTGGAATATCTTTGATGTGGTTGTGGTCATCCTCTCAATTGTGGGTGAGTGAAGGACTGGGTTTTGGTGCAGGATTGTTGTAGTATTACCTTCACTCAGTATGTATATTTTCAGTTCCCCAGCTTAGTCTACACTTTTCAGTATTTCAATTACATACAGTGATCCCTTGTCTATCGTGGGGTTGCGTTCCAGAACCCCCTGTTGAAGGTGAAAATCCGCGAAGTAAAAACCATATGTTTATATGGTTATTTTTGTATATTTTAAGCCCTTATAAACCCTTT
>JAAGVU020000084.1:351756-373634 GCA_011763525.2 Mormyrus iriodes | reverse complement strand
CTCGTTTTACTTACCCAGTTATATTATATATATTATGATTATTCCTTTAATATTAGTATCATATTTCTAAAATACGAGCACTGCAGTCACGCGCCATTTGTATTCTGGTAAAGTTTACATTCTCAGCTGATTTCCGCCGATTTGGCAGCCATCCGCCAATAGCGTCGAGTGTATGAAATCAACAGGGCAAACCAACTGAGGAAGTATGTACCAGAAATAAAAAGACCCATCGTCCGCAGAAATCCGTGAACCAGCAAAAAATCTGCGATATATATTTAGATATGCTTGCATATAAAATCCGCGATAGAGTGAACCATGAAACTCGAAGCATGAAATAGCGAGGGATCACTGTATGTTTATTTAAAATTTAGTACAAAATGTTGCTATTAAAATTAACATGAATTTATATTAAAATGAATATTATTAGAATAATAGCATAATAAGTTGTAAAATGCTTTTACCGGCTTCTTAATAACACAACAAAAATTCCAATTGCTTGTTTTTTTATTAAACTTCTTCTCTATATGTTCTTTTCCAAAACATAGGTATGTTCCTGGCGGACCTGATTGAGAAATACTTTGTTTCACCAACTCTCTTCAGGGTGATCCGTCTGGCCCGAATCGGTCGCATTCTGCGTTTGATCAAGGGGGCCAAGGGAATCCGGACATTACTGTTTGCACTGATGATGTCACTTCCTGCCTTGTTCAACATTGGTCTGCTTCTTTTTCTGGTCATGTTCATTTTCTCGATCTTTGGCATGTCCAACTTTGCCTATGTTAAGAGGGGGGCTGGGATCGATGACATGTACAACTTTGAGACATTTGGCAACAGCATGATCTGTCTGTTCATGATCACAACCTCTGCGGGGTGGGATGGCCTGCTGCTGCCTATCCTTAATTACCCACCCGATTGCAGCCCAGACAAGGAGAACCCAGGCACTTCAGTGAAGGGGGACTGTGGCAACCCTTCTGTTGGCATCTTCTTCTTTGTCATGTACATCATCATCTCTTTCCTCATTGTGGTCAACATGTATATTGCCATCATTCTTGAGAACTTCAGCGTGGCCACTGAGGAAAGTGCAGATCCACTGAGTGAAGATGACTTTGAAACCTTCTATGAGATTTGGGAGAAGTTTGACCCAGATGCATCGCAGTTCATCGCCTACGAGAAGCTGTCGGACTTTGCGGATGCGCTGGAGCACCCACTGCGGGTACCTAAGCCCAATACCATCGAGCTGATCGCCATGGACATGCCAATGGTGAGTGGAGATCGCATCCACTGCTTGGACATCCTGTTTGCCTTCACCAAACGTGTGCTGGGTGACAGCGGCGAGCTGGACATGCTGCGGCAGCAGATGGAGGAGCGCTTCGTGGCCGCAAACCCTTCCAAGGTGTCTTACGAGCCCATCACGACCACTCTCCGACGCAAGCAGGAGGAAGTATCGGCCATCGTTATCCAGCGTGCTTACCGTGCCCACCTGGCTAGAAGGGGCTTCGTCTCCAAGCAGAGGATGGGCAACAACAAACTAGAGAATGGAGGGACCAATCAGGAAAAATTAGGGGGTACCCCCTCCACCGCCTCCCTCCCCTCATATGACAGTGTAACAAAACCTGACAAGGAGAAACAGGAGGAAAATGATGGGAGGGGCAGAAAAGAAAAGGGCAGAAACCAAAAAGACATCAGGGAATCTAAGTGTTAAAATTAATTAACAATAACAATAATAAATTCAAGCAAAATGAAAGGAATCCCTGAATCCACACTAAATAAATGTACAGATAATTTCATTTGCAATTAAAAAAAAGAAAAAACACAAAAAGAATTGTTTACAGACTTCTGAAAAGTATCAATGCAGAAGAAGCAGCTCGGTTTCTTACAGCTTTGAAGACACTTAAACCAAACATACTGTAATCAGCTTACTGTGTGACTGTCGCATCAAGACTACAATTTGGAAAAAAAAGATGTGAACAAATAAGGAAGGAGTTCTGCACTGGCAAACGGTGGACCATGTTTCCTGGTAGACTGTCTGCAACAAGACAGAAATGCATTTGGAGAAGGATAGACGTGCAAGATGAGACCTCCAGGACCTGGGCACAAGTAGTGCCTCTGTAGAGTTTTCTCAAAGAAGCGTACCTGCTGTGACTTTCTTAAGCATTCAGGAGGGTTTTGTCTGTCATTTCCTCCAATGAGAACATCAAAATGACAGAATACAACAAGATCAAATAAAATCAAACTTAAAATAGGAAAATGAGAGAATGAAAAATACTATAGGTTTTTCTGTTTGATCATGCTGAATATACCTGCATCTTAACATTATTTGAGCAGCATAAAATGGGAAAAAGAGGAAAAAAAAATCATTCAGCATTTAGCCCATGTCACTAAAGTCTTCTCATTTTATCTTTGTTATACCTGCATTACAAAAGAAGTTTTCTACATGGGCTTTCACACCGATTGGGAAGGGGGAATTAATCAAGGTTTTGACTTGGGCTGAAGGGGACTTGCTCAGACAGATTTCCAAATAAGTAAATAATTGTTCTCGTTCAATGCATAGAAATGACTTGCATGATGGCATGTTTTGATCAGGAATCTTGCATGAATAATCATAGTCCACAAGACACTAATACTTGGACCACAACAGTGGCTTGACTGTAAGTTTGAGGCTGTCCACTGGAAAAACTAAAATGAAGAAATTGATTATTGTTACTCTAATAATGATACACTATGCTGAGTAGAGAATCCAAAATCCTACATTTATGATGGTTTCTTATCAACTGAAGGGTTTTTCATTGAAACCTCAATAGTTGATGTTCCAACAATACATCTGGCACATTAAAAGGATGAATTTTGCTGTTCTGGATTATTATGAATGTTGCATTGGTTGGAGTGATCATTTATATGTAGAGAACGTGAGAAGGAAAGCACTGATGGAATAACTGAAACTGTAAGGTAAATCTTGGGTATACAACCACTTCCTTTATATACAGCAATATAATTTACTGCCCAGCCATTTCTGACTTTTTTTCTAGTAAGGAGACATCATGGAATGTCAAAGTGGTGGATAGAGCAGAAGTTGAGGGGTTAGGGGTATAGTGTGCTGGTTTATGTTTATTTTAATACCTCCCAAGGCTTTGCATTGAGAGAGAGAGTATATCAAAGTGACAGCTTGAGATATGTATACTTTTTAACAAAAATCAGATCTAATAACTGTTGATATTTTTTAAATTGTTTTTCCTTTAAATACTGTTTTCTTTTTGTTGTCATTTTTGTCATATCATTGTGGTAAATTTGTCTGTACTTTCTTTAAATGTTGGATTTAGTTGGTATTACATTTTAACTCCATTAAAGACAACAAGAATTATGCAGTAGATGATAGGAATGCTCAGGAGAGAAGGAGAGCATGGTGTGAGTCGTTGCTGATGTAGAAGGAGAAACCAAGGTGGCCTGCCTTTTTGTACAAGACCTGCCATAGTTTGACTGAGAAACCCTGAATATTACAGGGATATGCTGTAAGGAACAGGAGTAGAGAACTGTTTTCATTGTCAAATGACAAGACTGAATGCTATGCATGTAGACTTTACCCCACCCCCTTTCTCAGGAGAACTTGTAGAAGTATTTTTATGAGCAAAGAACAAGCAAATATGAAACCTAAATATAACAAAGCAAAGCCTTTCAATTTTAGTTTCCATGATGTGTAATGTTGGCTAGTTCATGCGAAAGGTCATGGCTGAGCCGCTCAGATGGGGCATGCTGCTGGACGACCTATTTGGTGTTGTTTGTGAGAGAGTTTGTCCAAAGCAAAACAATAGTGATATTATCCCCCTTTGCATACACTCATTTTTAGTATAGATATGGAGTTTGGAGTGAGTACTATGATGAGACATCACAGGAAATGGCTTAAATGTGGTTGTATAAACTGCACACACGTGAGACGTGTATGGTTGGGGTTTAAACAAAAACCCCTGGGGTCTATCAGCTCTGAATAAGTGTTATAAATGCCGGACAGCCATATTTCTCTAGAGGAAACAAATCCCAAAACAAATGCCAAATAGCATAAAGAGCACTGGACGCATCTTACTGTGAGCCGAGACACACCACACCAGAGCTTTTGCACTTCCTGTTGTGCAGTGATGTCACTTCCTGTCTATGAATCCCCCTCCCCTTTCGAGTTTTTTGGTCCAGTTGCTGCATGAGGTCTCTAAATCAGTGTGGGTGTCGACTTGAACCAAATAAACTCTGATTGAAAACCATAAAAACAAATAATGGCATCCATTTTTTCTGTACCCATCTAGGATATAATGTATAAAACAAAAGTAATCACATTAATTAAAAAATATGTACAGAACAGGCTATGTTGTAAACGGCACAAAATGCTGAAAAGTTAAGGATGAACTTTTTAAGAGATTATAAATAATGTAATATATAATTTTATTTTAACGGCATGCATAGTCTTTTGTAAATACAGAAATTTAAAATACAACTACTACTATTACTCTAATAACAAATATTAATAACAATAGAATGGCTTCCAGCTGATGCCCTGTCACGTTTGTTAGACTGTGACACATTCGTTAGATTATATAGGTTTTTTGAGACACTTTTCACAGTATAGCGGGGAATCAATAAAAACTATTAAAAGCAAAAAAGTATATCTATCTAATATACACGTACACAAACACACACATGCATATTATATATACATATATATGTATACACACACCTCACACATATTTACATAACATTGCCCGTCACTCTCCTTACTCCTCTTCCCTGCTTGTCCCTGCAGTACTTCCAACAGTAGTTGCTCATGATATGTGGATGACCAAACAATCCTGGGTCTGCCACTTGGCAATACACTGTATTGTACAAGCTGCTTGGTTAAGATTGTGTAGCCTGTGATGGTGAGAGGATTGCGCTGCCACCACACTTGTTTGTACATCTCTGAAGTTGTCCTGCCCATCCACCCCTCATCTACACATACATGCGTCCAAACCCACATACATACGATATGTTTCCTAGCCCGAAAACCTACCCTCACCCACAACCAGATCACAAGTGCATCCAGGCTCTCATTCACGCGGCATGGCAGAGTTTTTTGCTGACCTTGTCCGTACTTCCGACGGCTCCCTCGAAGCACACCAGTGCCATTCAATTTTGATATTTATGTGTTTCATTCATATTTACTTTTTATATTTAGTCCAGTTTGTTTCAAGCGCAATTTCTCTTGACAGCATGTGCCTTTTTTTCTGCTGTTTTTGGTAAAAAAAAATAAAAAATTCTGATGCTACACCAAAATCTTTAAGCCTTGGGAACTAGTTAAACGGAGCATAAAGGGAAACATCTAACAGTAACATAATTAAGTGGTCTGAAAAACAATAAATAACAATATGAGAGTGCAAACAGTAAGACAGTGTTTTTTACAACATGGGACATTTAAAACATTCAGTTATTGTTTAGTCTGTTTTGTCACTGGGCTACTGAAAAAGGAGCTTGCCATTTAAACCTGTTTCGGGCTTCTGTTCATTTTTGACATCTGTTTCTTTATTTTTCTATTGATATTTATTCTGTAACTATTTTATTTTTGTAGCATGATTGAAATGCTATTTTTTCGCTGAAAATAAAAAGTGCTTATTGGTTGTTGTTATCATTTGCCTCTATAATGACTTAGGAGAGGAGACAGTGTGTTACACAACCATTTGAGCTCTAAGTAAGAACTTAAGAACGATTGTCTTCATTTGAGCACGAACTTTTTTCTTAACAATAAAGCAGCCTTCCAGTTATGCATTGTATTGCTTTTTTCTTCTCAGGAATCCGATGTTCTGGGTTGGCGGTCTGTATCTTGCTTCTCTTGTGTATGTGTAGAGTTTGCATGTCCTGTCTGTACCCCTGCCTTATGCCCTATGCTACCTGGGATAGGCTCCAGGGCCCCTCTGTGATCTTCCCTGAAAAAAGATGAATGCATACAGGAACGAACACAATATTGGAATGATTATTTTCTTTGTCTTTCCTCTGAATATTGAAACCACAGTGGCTTCTAGGCTAAAATGAGGTCTCCCCCAGTCTAGAATAAGGTTGGAAAAGGAAATGGCTGTAATGTGTCTGATTTTTTGACTGTAGCTAACTGCTTTAGTTCTATGTTACAATCAAAACCTTCATCAGGAGAAGCGGTGTGAAGGCAATGGTGATGATGACTATATAATTCCTAAGAATCATTACTGTATGCTGTTATGGAAATAACATCACTAATCTGGCTTGAACTAAAAAGCTTTGTTCTTTGTTAGGAGCAGATGAGGCAAAGATACTGAGCAAGTACACAGGTTTTGGACGATCATAGTAACCAGAGCTTTTTATGACCGGTCTTCTAAGTCTGCCATGATACCACAACCACAAACCGCCCCTGCATCCCCCCCCCGCCCCCACCCCCCAACGCTGCTCGGCAAAATTGACTGTGGGCCCAGGCAGATGGGAGTCTAAAGTCCAGGGCCAATTTCTAAATTTCTAATCCCAGTCCAGCCCAGTACCCATCTACTTAAGTATGTGTTGTTGTTCCTAACATACATAGTAGGTGTTTCTGTTGAAGTAATAGTGCAGTTACAAGGGGAAGGACAACTTCAAGCACTGCAGCTGTTAAATGAAATGCAGCAGTGAGGGCTGAGTCAGCAGCTCTCTGCCAGTGGGGCTTACCGCGTGTATCAGTGTGCTCTGAAAAGGGTAGGGAAAGAGATCAAGGGCTTTGAAAGGGAAGTGAATACTCCATCCCGCCAGGTTTCCACAAAACTCACTAATAACTATCACGATATGGTGTTTGATGAGTGGATGTAGCTGTGCCGTCTTCCAGCAGGAGAGATCTTAGATGATTATGAAGTCTGGTGTGATCCAGTTCAGTGTGATATACCTGATCCATCTAGTGAAGATGGGAGTATTTACAGATAGACAGGGTGACTGATAGTTGTGTGTACACGTTTGCTGATTCTGCCGTTTTCCTGGCCAGTTTTTTTTTTTTACAGGAAATACAATTATGAAAAGCACATTTATTAAAAATTGAATTTTCCACCTTACAGCTGCAGTGGGGTAAATTGTACTGTCCTTCACTGTGAAACTCACTGAGCATTGTAAGGACGCTCACAGCAGTTTTACAATATTATAATAATATTATTGTTAAAAATTAGACTTTTTAATTAATCGGTTAATTAATATCTCTTCCTCCTCATTTCCAGCTAAGTGTAGTAGCAGTCTCAGATCAAGCTTTGTAGCATGTAGCATGAAGGACTACAATTTACATATTTGTTATAATTTTTCAGCATCAGTGTTCATCCTGCTTTATTGCTTTGTCAGTGTGGAATCTAAGCAGCCTAATTTGACCTTAAATACCTATGAAATATTTGGTATGAATCTGAATAAAATTAAGAAACAGGCCCGAACTGACATTTAGTTATGCATATGCATACATGTGATCAATTAAAAATTCCCTTTACCTGATGTCCATATAAACCGACTTTAAATGCAATTAGCTACTGAGTAGTATTTCACTCGAGCGGCTCACTAATACCTTGTTTATTTAATATTTTAACTGACTTTATATTCAGGTCACATCCATGTCACATTGCATGGAAGCCTATATTTCCACTTTCGGAATAGTTAATGAGGGTGTTTTTTTGAAAACGACGCACACAGTTTTTACCATTTGTACAGTGAACTCAGGTATAGTTACATGCTCAATTATTCATCTGGTTCTTGCTTTCATCATTTCAAATAACACCACATTTAAAGCCGAGTACAGCAGTACAGCCTATACACACAAATGCTTTTAATGTTTGCATCTCACATAGAGCATAATGAATCAAAGAGTAAAGACTAGAGTTAATATCTACACTTGTCTCCCTTTAAAAACCTATAAGCCATGTATTTATTTCCTAAATAAAGTTTTGGGCAATCTTTGAGAAATGTTTTAACTTTCAGACGACTAAAACTGTTTCTCCACATCAAAAAAATAGTTTACTGTCAAATATCACCGTGTTAATATTATGTGTAGTATAAACCAGCATTTGATTACTGAAGTTTTGATGAATGATAAGACGATCTTACTAATATTTGTGGGTTTGGCAGCTCTAAATAATTCCAAATATCCACCACCTTTCTGTTTTCTTCTTCCTGGTTCATTCATCTATTCTCATATTCTTCCCAAGCATAGGCAATAGGGTCTGATAGCTCTCAAGCACACACAGACCAACTAGAGTGTTGGTACAGCTGACTCTGAAGTACCCTAGCCAGATGTTGTTCTTTTTCTGAATGTACGGCAAGCACAGCAGCTCTTTGCTGTCCTTCCTCTGTACCCTACCCCTATTACAATGCTGCAGTTGCTGCCATGAAGACACCGTGCAGAGTAACCAGGTGCATCTGTGGACTCTCATCAAAAAATGCTGATGGTGGGGGGGGGGGGGGGTGGTGAAAAGGGGCACCGTTAAAAATGCCTGGTGAGGAAGAGATCCATGATTCACGATGAGTAAAAATGAGACAATGAATTCACTGTCTTTGTCTGAGGTTTAGGGCTGTGATCAGCACAAGTCAGTATGCGCTTGTATATTAAAGGACCCACTGAAGACACACTGACAATCACTTTAAAGGCACTGTCAAAGCACATGATATATTCATATTTTCTGCCAAGTAACTTGCCTCGCTTTACATCAGCGGGGATCAAGATGGCAATAAACATTCTGCTTACTCTGTAAATACAGCTGTATTCTCACCATTATTGTCATCTTTCACTTCCTTGTTAGCAGTCGTGTGTAGCATGGCCTGTTAATAACAATATATAAATTCCACTAAGCAGAAGATGTCTGGAAACACTGCCAGAGATCAAGATTTGATAGACTCCATTTCATATTTCTTTTGCATTACGTATACAGTCAGAATGAATTTTAACCCATGTCAGACTTCAAGTCAAGTCAGTTTATTTCTATAGCACATTTTAAAACAACCAATGGTTGACCAAAGTGCTTTACACAGAAACAATAACACATACAACAGAAATGATCACACCATACCCTATACAGTATATATATGCATATATAAACCCAAGAAAAAATAAATAGAAAAAATAAAAGAAAAACTTTCAAATCACACAACAACACAAATACAAATGACTCTAAAAAGCTCTAAAAGCCTCAGCAAATAGGTGAGCTTTTAGGCTAAATTTAAAGCATTCAGTGGAGGGTGCTGCTCGAATAAGTATTGGCAGACTATTCCACAATATCGGCCCAGCCACAGAGAACGTGTGTTCCCCTTTAAGCTACAAGCAAGATTTTGGGACATAAAGCAGAAGCTTGCCAGAAGACCTTAATGCTCAACTTGGACAGTATAGATGGATAAGCTCATTCAGATAATCTGGTGCTAACCCATTTAGCTCATTAAACACAAACAGAAAAAATTTTTCAACTCTAAAATTCACTGGCAGCTAGTGCAATGAAGCTAAAACTGGAGTAATTTACAAAGATTGGACTTTACAAAAATTTGTACTTAAAAGAAAAACCAGACAAATCAAGAAAATACTAAAATCTAATTTAAAAAAATGGGAATGCCATTAATTCCTCATTTTGTAATCTTCATGAGTTACCAATGGGTAACTGCATATACTGTCATAGTTTGCATGTGACTAGCTGGAGATTGACTTGTCTGGCACATTCATTTTATACAGCTGTAGCACATTACGAAATGAAAAGACAAAATGGATGAGAGAGCTCTTTAAACAACACATATTTTCTAGCTGAAAATTCTGGAAAACAAGATGTAATAATAAAATTAATAAATTATGTAATACGTTTTTTGTGACTCCTTCCAAATTACAATCTCCACCCTCCTTTCGGTTTGCCTGTGGGTACAAAATGATACATTGTCAAGGCAGAATTATGGAACAGGACAGACAGTGGATTAGGGAGGTATGTCTCAAAATACCTCAACATGGCTATTCAGTACCATTGAGAAGTTGATGTATATTCCAGGAAATGAGCATCTGCAGTGGTCCGAGTCTGTTGTGCTGATGCAGCAACACATCACTTTTTATGATGTCACCTACACAATTGCCTGTGACAGCCTACACCCTAGTGGCAGTAAGATTAACTACACCTTAATCTCTCATGCAGTCCGTTGCGGTATCGTGGTCTGAAATGTGGGTATTTCCGGATTCCCCAGACCAACCTCACTGCCCAGGTGCTTCCCAATCAGATGATTTCCCCATCATATTACATCTGAAACACCCGCGATCTATTTTCCTTACACTCTATAATACAGAAAAAAACTATACAGACCTAATGGGCAAATTAATAATGAAAATATCACAATATTAACATTTGAGTTGAGCCAAGCAGAGTAAAAGAAGCATATTATAACGCAAGGCATAGCAGTCAAATACACATAGGCTAAGGAAGATACTGAAATATCCAACCAAAATGATCTGTCTTTACAAGTGTATTTATAGGGTTGCCGACTCTCACGCTTTTCAGACTCATTTTAAAGTAAGAAATCTTACGACATATCTATATTATTCCATTATAAACCTAAAATCTGCTACATCAAAAGCGCTGGGAAGTTTAAAAAACCTAAAAACACTCTTACATGCATGTAAATGCGTGTGAAGACTTGTCTCGAAACAGTAAATCACTATATAACATTTTATCGACTTATTGGAATTGTATGTCCCTTTCAGATCTAACCAGTTCAGGGGTGCCAACTTTGGTCAGCTGGCTGAAGTGATATTTTTAGTTTGAGACAAGTCTATACACGCATTTACATGTATGTAACAGTTTATTACCTTGTAAACAGTCTGTAGGGCTTGATGCAGCTAATTTTAGGTTCCTAATTGAATAATTTAGATTTGCCGTAAGATTTCTTGCGTGAGACTCTGCCAGTCACTGTATTGACTGAAGTACATTATGCTTGATTCTGGTGAATTGTAAAATTTACCAGTGCACTGGGTCCTTTCTAGTACCTCTAGCTCTTCCACAACCCAAACATCGGTAAAACTTAACGTAACTCCAACACGCTGTTAGTATGACTCTGTTGGCCAAATGTGTAAATATGAACGAGTGACTTACAATGGCCTAGCAAATTTTTCATAGTGCATCACACCCTGTGCTTTCTAGGAAATGCTTCAGATCATCAAACACTTAAGAAATTTCATCTAATATTTTAGTTAAACGAACAGAAAAGGACCATTATTTCCATCTATAATGCAAACGGGCATAACGCATCGTTAAAAATCGCACTGCGGTCCGCAAGGGGCTGACTAAAGAGTCCGATTAATAGCTGTTTAAAAAAGCCCGCTTAAACATCCAGCGTGTCGCTAGGTGGCGATCGAGAGCCTGTATCGCCCGTGAAACGCAGCCGCTGGTAGGCTGGTTGAAAAGCCATGATTTTGGTTGTTTCAGTGCGGCAAACGTGTTTCGTGAGCGGGTTACTTTGTTGTCGCAATGTTTGGGTTTGATATGTACAGTGTCTTTTGGAGTATAGCCTCTTAAGACATCGTTGAGAAATAAATTAAAATAGCCCGTTATGGTGGAAATGTCCGGCTTGGAGTGATTTGATGTAGCGACATTTAGTAAGTAAAAATTTAGTATGTAATACACCTGTTTTGTGCTCTTGCTAGGGTGACCATACCAGGGTTACTAGCTCTCAGGCATCCGGCGTGACGCTCGCACTTTCAGAGTCACGCTCAGTAGAAACATGGACATCTTACGGCAAATCTATATTATTACATTATAAACCTAAATTTAGCTTCATCAAAAGAGTTGGGTATTTTGCAAACCCTACAGATTATTTGCAAGGTAATAAAACGTATATACATATGCATGTGTGTGCAGACTTGTCTCAAATTGAAAATCTTACGCTGACTTACGTTGGCGACGCTGCCATACGTCCTCTTTTTTTTCCCGGATCACCGACCAAAAATCACTAAACTGACATTTTCTGTTTCAGGAGAATATACAGATTCTGCTACAACATGGCATATTGCCTGATATTCTCATTTTTGGTTGTCGCCATGCAGCGTTTTCCGCGGAACCGGCAAACCAGCATAAGAAGCGCAGACTTGTTAGGGACCGTCTACAAAGTGCATTCGATACGCACGAGGGAACCAAAGATGGATACTGGAGCATTTCTGCTATGATTTCCTAACAGTCAAATCTGTGATTTTTTTTTCCCAAAAACAACACTTGAAGGACCCACAACCAGTTTGATTTGTCGTTAAAGTATAATGAAATAAATCCTAAAAGTAATTTCACATATATAATAAACCACTTTGTGACACTTATAAGGTTGTTGTAGTTGCCAAATACAGTATGATGACTGAATTGATACTGTTGGTGAAATTTTGCAGAAAACTCCTATGACCAGTATACAGTAAATCAATACACTTTGTGAAAAATAATTAAAAACCAGCCAAATCAATTTCTGTCTCTTCAGAGGTTGTAGTAGTTGCCGAATATGGTGACTGACTTACCACAAGAGGAATTATACAGAAATCTCCAATGACAAGTATACAGTAATTCAATGTTTTTGAAAAATTATAAATGCTGAATATGATGACTGACTCACTACAAGTGGAATTTCCAGCACTGCAATCTTGGACCCCTAATTACTGTGTCTGGGATACATTTTTTCTTGTTATACCAGTTCTTAGGGCCCCCAATATATATTTTTTTCATGCCACCAACAGGAGGATTTCTTTCTTGCACTGCTCAAATTCCTTTTCTTGCCCTCACTTGACTTTGCCTACACATATGTGTTGAAATTTACGCAAAGTTTGATAAATTAGGCCCCTGGTTTTATGCTGTCTGTAAATCACAAATGAAAAATAGCCTGAAAGTCCTACAGAACAGGCCCTCTAAAATCCAGTTTGGGTACCTGCTATCTACAGTGTACATTACTGTATGTACTTAGTGTATATAAAAACTGGCATTTAAAATTTATGCAGAATTCTTTCATGTTTTATACTTTATATTTAAATTTTTCTTAAAACTGAATTGAGATCAAAACTTACTGTATACTATTGCACTTAAAATGCACTGTACAGTACAGGTTTAGCTGTAGTAAAGAGGAATTTACAAAGTGTGTAGGTTTGTAATGTTCAGGTCAAGGTCTTCTTGGACACTAAATGAGTTTCTTCTACACTAATGATGCTTCTCATTAATAGTAAATGTATATATATTATATACATTTCCTGGTCCCCTCTATGCCTTTTACTGGAGGACGGCCTCTTAATAGGGAGCCAAGTACATATCCGGACACATCCTTTTCCTGGTGAGTTGTCCCTTTCCCATTGCTTGCCTGTCTGACCATTACACATTTTAAAATGACATGAAATAACATGGGTGAACATGTTGTTGAAGTGAATATATAAAAGTAATAAAGTAATTCTTAGTATTGTGGGAATACCATCGCCTTAGTGCATTATACAGATATTAGCATATATTGTGTGATTTATATTTCTGTTTCGGTAATACCATGTTTAGAAGAAATCCATCCTGAGCATAAGTGATATGCGATGAAGTTCAGTGGGTGAAGAACAGCATGGTGCTGGTGCTTTGTGTTTGTCCCAGGGCACAAGTACAGATTGTGCACAGCTGTCTGGAGAGTGTGATTCCAGAACATTCCCTCTTTTGGAAAAGAGAAATGTCTGAATGAATTTCTGCAAAAATAAACTGGAATTCTGACAATTCAGCTTTCTTATCTTGTACTTGGTTATGTTTTCAGAGGTGAAATTATGAAGAATCTCTCATAATAACTGATTGTTTGTTGTGCTGGGTTTACATTAATATGGAGAACAGAGAGAGAGCATGAAACAAAAGATCATACAGAAACCAGAAAAGATTGTCTGAAACCAGTCAAGTATTACAACTGCTTTGTTTATCTCAAATAAACTGTCAAAAGCAAACTGAATGTGACAACTGGTTTAATGCTCTATTGCAGAATTATTTGCTATACTGTGTTTAATGATTTAGAAAAACCTGCTCTACCCCTCACAGTGGCTCAGTGGGCAGCATGGTTACCTCAAACCACCAGTGGTGGGGGTTTAACTCCCCTCCCCTTGTGTGTGCAGTTTTCGCTTCCTCTGCTGCGTGGCTTTCCTCCAGGTACTCAGCTTTCCCCCTACAGTCCAAAGACATGCAGTTGGACTAGTCTCTCATTTGCTCATGGAGTATGACAGTGAGTGAATGGGTGTATGTGCCCAAGGAGAGGCTCCAGTCATTCAGAGCTAAAGTTAGAATATGGAAGAAAAGATGATATATTTGTGTTTTAATTGTGTACTGTGATCATGTGTATGTATCAGGCTTCTAATGGGGCTACAAAGAGGCAGGTGTAATGTACCGGGCGGTGTGAGTGTGTATGATAGGGTTCATCTTGTTAGCTGTAAAGTTCACAAGTCCATGTAAAATAATAAAGGTTCAATAATGGAGAAGTGAAGCCTGTGTTTATCTGCAATAATGCGCAAGACATATTTAGAATTTTGTTTTTGTGTTTGAAAATTATTTCTAATGAAGGTACTGGGTTCTTTTATTCCTCAAGATTTTACAATTCATCAGAATCAAGCATTTGATGTATATTAGAAAAGTTAGATTTGTACATTTCTGCAAGATTATTTGTATGCCTGATTACTGTGTTTTTATTGGAACTTATTACACCATCAAAGTTATTTACTCAGTAATTTAACTGGCTATTCATACTATTATTTGTACCATCAGTCTCTGTCTTGAAAAACCAAAAATTTGTGCTTCAGTTTTTTTCCAAATTCACATTAAAAATAGAGACATTACCATATTACAAAGTGTCAGACTCGGTGTCGGACTCTTTTACAGTGTGCTGATGCTCAGACACACACAGAAGAGTAAGAAGTATATCACCCATTACAGAACTTACCTATTTAACAATGGGATAATTTTATTTTCAAATAAACTATAAATGTGTTATTTGTCGAGTTATTTATCAACAGTTCTAATGAAGTTATTGTTACGCAGCAGTTATAGCAGGGGATGTGCACTGGGTCGTTTCTAATCCGGCCAGCAAAATTATATAAAATACTAACACATTGATTTGAAAAATCTCTTACTGTAATTTTAAACGTGAATTCTGCTATTCTTAGTTTTTCCACTTGGGGAGTTTTTCTACAATGCTCAAGGAGTATCATACTCAGTGTCAGACTCACCTTTCTGAAAAAACACTCGTTCGCAAGGGCAACTGAAAGCGAACAAGATAAATGATTTGCTGGCGGGATAGAAGAAAGAGCTGTACGCATTTTCAACGTAGTCGGGAGCCCAGTGATACAGCTATGAGAACTAGCCTTCTTTAGTACCATTGAAATTGCAATATCAAAACGGTACTCTGCTGGTCAGTTTGTGAAGAAATGCCGACTCAAAATATAAGAAATGGTGAGCCCTCACAACCGTCAGCCTTTCGCCACCAATAGTTAACCAGAAATGTGTGTGTCTGTGTTTTTAATTAATCACTGCTTGGCGAATAACTGAATAGTAATCACAGGTAGAAATGTTATTAATCTTGCATTACACGTTTTCATAAGCACCATTAATGTTCTATTAGTGTTACGTTAGCCAATAGGGGAAACCATTGATGCTTCGGAAAATTAACGTTTTTTTACGCACTGCAATCTTCATCATTTGTAGGTGTTTGTGCATAGTACATCGCCATCTTACTTATATAATTGAGTATAAAAGTTGAAAGTGTTTTTAATGTGTTATTTGCCTACTAGCCTTATATTTTCTTGGTCTGCCCCACCTAAGAGTGACTCGTTAACTGAAATTTGTTACCCCTGGTACAAAAAAATATTCTTGAAAGAATATCCGACCATATTTCCAGTATTAGTTGCGGTAATGTACCACCAGATGTCGCCACAATCATCTGTCTACTGTGTTCTGTTCCGCATGATATGTCAAAGTAGCTGTCTCAACACTAACCTGTTTAAATTTTTGTTACAGGAACATCTTGCGGGTCAGTGAAAGTTGTGTCACATTTTCCATGTCATATATTTTAAATGTCTCAATACAGGAAAACAGTATAAAATTTCTGTAATTAGCCTTACCCCCACATTGGTCATTTTGTAAATATTTATAGGCATAGATCTAAATATACTATAACATAAAACATTTACAGCAGCCCTTTAAGATTCGAGAGGTTTAGGGGCTGAAGATTCCCGCGAATGTGAAAAAAAATACAATAATACTTGCCCCCCCCCCCCCCAACCTTAACCCGTAATTACCGTCTGCTAGCCTGAACAATAACATAAAAGTCTATTTATTACCAATTCCTATACAAACAGTACCGTACTGTACACTTTGCATGTCAGATTGCTTTATCATTTCCCATCTAGACCTTTTATTGTAATATACAAACCATCTAAATTATGCCCCTTTATGTATAAAGTTAATACTCTGTGTACTGGGAGCACTACGTTTTGGACCTATTATTAAAAATTCAAGATTAACAACACAGAAAAGTTAAAAAGTTACTGCGAGAAATGCGAGATTCCACGGTCACTAAGACAGGTAACTCGTGAGTGAGGCTGGTTGCCTAGATAAAGATCCGCTGCGTACCCAAGCCAAGACTTATTAATATTAAAGATATAGTACGCGCTTATACTAACAAATATTATGCGTCACTAATTTTTATAATTTATATGATTGTATGTGATCCTAATTATTTTCAATATTGTTTTTAGCATTGTTTCCGTATGCTCCAAAAATATTTTCGTGTAATTGTTCCTGTCCCAGCTCGAAACAGAAAATGTAAAATTCGAGAATGTAAAGGGGTTACTGTGTTTGTTTTGGTTTGTTGATATTTTTGTTTAGACTTTTCATTAGCTACTGAAAAGTATATGCAAACCATAAGTCCATAGACTGATTTTCTTATGGATTACTTTATATAGGCTATAAAAACATGCATTTTAATTTGGCATAGATCGTTTTCTAAAGTATATAGAAAAACAGGTTGGTTTGGTTCATAGCTGCTGCTAATGCTGGTCCTACAGTGGGAGAGTCATATCCTGTTTGTTTCATGTCTTTCACTGCTAGTGCAGAAAACCTTTGCTTCGTTGTTGCAGGTTAATTTGAATTCTGTGGTTTTATACATTTGAACTGCCGCACTTTACGTTTATGGTACTTTGCTGACGCTTGGATTCGCCACAATTACTTAGCCAAATTAATATTGCCTAACTGCAGCGTCAGTCTGTGCCAGTGTTTGCTGTTATGCCCTCACACATACCATCCCTGACAAACAGGTATAGTTGTAAACTGGACAGGTGCCTCTGAAGTGAAGATATTGCTGAGGAAAAATATTGCTTTTTTATTCAGGGAAATGGCTTATAATTTGACCCAGAGACCTTATAACTGCCTAATATTGTTTGAATGTGAATTAAGCTTCCATTATGTGATAGGATCACAAAAGAGGCAAAGAGATGGGTGGCAACATTCACAAAAATACAGTGAAGATGAAGATTTAGAGTGATCAAACAGCTTATTTTTACTCTCCTTTTTGGAGAATGTGAGCCCCACATACTGCAAACCCCACCCCTCCTCCCTCCCTCAAGCTCTTATTGCCTGGAGCACAGCGGAAAGGCATCTGGAGCAGGGTCCTCAATGGGCTTCATTCTCGCAGCCTCTAGACAATGGAAAAGCAGCAGTAGTCAGTGGCCCCGCTCCAGCGAGTGTGCTCTGGGAAGTGGACAGAGTCACAGGGAGCGCGAAAGGAGACGCTGAGTGTGCACAGCACAGCACAGGTCTTGTTTTTCTCCTGTCCCCCACTGGACTGGACTGTCTCTCCTTTCACCTTTCTTTTTTCGGTTTCCTGCTACTTCCTCGGCTTTGTAGAAATGTAAAAAAAAAAAAAAAATGGGGGTGGGGTTCTCAACAGAGGCACAGAACTGAGATTTGATGGGGAGATTTGGAATTCGTTTTTGGGAGGAGAAGGGGGAAGGGATCCTGCACACCCCAGAAAGGATTTATTGACAACTACAGAGCCTTGGTGGTCCAGAGGGTGAGGGGAAGGATAAATAAATAAATCAGCCTGCCTGTCTTGTAACAAAATCACAGCATTCCCTTACAAACAAAACTGCTGCCACTGTGGTTCTTGTATTTTGGCAAAATTAAAGTGCTTGTATCATGCATTAATTACCTAAAGAATTCATTAATTAAAACCAGGTGGTTAAATGTTCCCAAATGATCCCACAGGCTCTCTAGACAGCCACGTAACTGTGGCAACTATATGCATGTTAGATTTAAAAACATTTGCCAGTGTTATTGTGTATTACTTAGTGGATGTGTAAATTGCATGAAATAGTGTGTTGCCAAAACATGATCGTCCCAATTTAAAACAGAGCTAATTGTAAAATACCCCCATCAAGGCCATGTCACAAGGTTTATTGATTTAAATTTTGCCAAATTGCAGTGTGAAATTTAGCTGTAGAAGTAATGTAATTATTAGGTGGAATGTGAAGCTGAATCCACTTTCGGTATTTTCATTGTTACTATTACTCTTTTACTTAACTCAGAGACCAGAACTCCATAGTTATGAGACCTTCAGTCATGCATTTAATTTGATAAGGCCGTACCATGAGGCTGGAGCAGAGAATATGGTCACAGCCTCAAAGTGTTTGTACTATGATTCTGCTAGATTGGGTGACCCCCTTCAGCCCAGAGCTGGAATTGCTTTTTCTGGAGGTGAGGGGGTACTGCCTGTATTTAATAGTAAGAATGCTTAGCACAGTCTCACTGAACCCCTGACATTGTATTTAACCCATAAATCTAGATAGTCAGAATAACGTGATTTAATTTCATCCTCCTTGTTAAATGTAAATATAGTTGATTTGTAGTTTGTTTTCATGGAAACACAATTCATAGTTGACCTAGATCATTGGCTTTACTTAAAATTTTTTTCTGGGCTTTTATTGAGTTTGAGGCACTTCCATCTATATTCTCAACCTAAATGTCTTGGAGGATCCTTATGAGAATATTTGCATAAACCAGCACTGAGATGCAACACATTTGTAGAACTCAGCTGTCATATAATCTCCACCTTCTAATTTATTTTCTTTTCTAAAGTCTCAACAATATCAGATACACCTGGGAGTGATTTTTCCCAGCCTGGTCACAAAGTAGAAAAAGTTCTACTTTGTGCTATAGCTGTCAAAGGCAATGAAAAATGACAAGAAACTTGTTTTCTTTTTTTGTCCCACTCCGTGGCTCTGTTTAAAAACTGGTTGACTTACTATTAAATCTACCACGGCATGAACATGTATACCTAAACATGATCAGGCATTATGGAAGCGGATAAGAAAGGCAGGCACAGTGGTCGCATAATTATTGGTGTAGCCTTGGGTTGATTGATCAGTCACTGTTGATTTACTGCTGTGCATTAGTACTGTGCATCTCTAATTTTTGTGTGCTGCTGTGAATTTTGTACCAGCGTGACTGGTGTTCAATGGAGCTACTTATCTCAGTGGAGCTTATAGTAGGAAAATGCTTGACCTCAAATATATCAAAGCATGTATTCATGTATGTGGCTTCAAACTGCAGTCTCACCCTACATCACAAGTAATCAGAAACTTTCCTTTTACTCACTTTAACGAAAACAAAGTTGGTCTGTTTTCCACACTAGATTGTGTGCACTGACTGGGTATAGATCAACAGCAAGAGGCAGTGCAATACAACTCACCCTAATTAGACTTTCTTGCTAAGGTTTGAATATAGTCAGCCAGGTGGCTTGAGTCTGTGTTTAAAGACTATGGTGTATGGACCCAGCGATGGGTTGGCATCCCGTCCTGGATTGTACCCTATCTTGTGCATGTAGCTTCCAGGATAGGCTCTGGACCCCTGTGACCCTGTACTAGACAAACAAATATAGAAAATGGATGGAGGGTTGTTTTATGGCCCTGGTGCAGTTTTCAGGGTGCTGGTTAGTTTAGCTTCTCTTAAGACATAAATGAAACTGGAAAAAAAGAATGGACAGAAGTAATATTTTTAAGTTTTAAGACTTTTAGAGGTAGCGATTCTCACTACATCATGCAGATACCTTGTTCATTAGGTCACATGTCATGCTTGGGTCATATCATTACATATGCATTACTTACTGCTTTTATTCCGTCCACCATATGAGAACAAGTCCTACATCCTTAAAATAGTAGATTTAATTCATTTAATAAGCGCCACCTCTGAAATTTTTTAGGAAATCTGATTGTGTTCTTTTTCTACCTGCCAATCATTTTGTTTAAAAACCTACCTAACGTAATGCCAGGACTAGGCATTGTTCACTTGGGAAAGAGATGTACAAAGCTGTGTAGAAATGCCGATCCATTTGTTAGACAACATAAAGCCAGGCCCTGTGTGACAGCCTTGGAGGCTGGCACAACAGTTGCCAGCAGGAACATGCACCTCCCCTTCCCAGTGTCCACCCAGTGCCCAAAAAGAGAACCCCTCCTGCTCCCTGAGCCGCACGGCGCCCGCGCTCTGTCACACTGCTGGGAACGCGGCAGGAAAGAAAGGCGTCTCTGGGAGGGGCGAGGTGGCTGTCATGGAATGCCAGGCGGGGGCAAGAGGCACAGAGGAGGCTGATGGGGGAACAATAGGCCGGGACATCTGTCACACGCTGCCGCATGGCCCTTTGCTGCACAATGGGGCCCAGGGGCTGGCGAGTGGCGGCTTTCTTCCCCCTTTTTTCTGGGCCTCCTGTCGTTCGAGAGACTTCTGCACTGCACAATGTGCCTTTTGTCTGCCCTGGTGCATCAGTAACATTTAACCCTTCACACTTTCTCTCTTTTCTTGCCTTCTCTCTGCTGTGTGATACAATGATAAACCCTGAATCACAACACTGCACCAACCCCTCCAGCTCCATTCTCACTGGCACACCCAGCTCCTTCTTTAGCTGCAGAGTAATGAATGTTGAGCTGATGCCCAGTTGGGCCTAGTGCATGCTGTCCCAGTAGGCGCAGAATACAGTACCATGAAGCATAACATTACTGACAACCGAGGTCTCTAATAACCAGCAACAATCAAGTTCTTAAAAACCTAAAAACCTTGATAGAGCATCCTTCAGCAAAAAGTGCCACACAGTGACATCAAGTGAGGAAAACCATTTACATCCACAAACTGTTTTCATTGCACTCATGTAGCTATTTCATCCTTATATGTACGACGTTAACCTTATATCACTTGTATTACTTCTTTTGATGACCTGCTTTGAAAATAAATTAATTGAATATGCATGGTTGTGTGGTTACTGCAATTACACTGGTCAGCTTTAAGTAACTGCCATATGGGCATTAGTGGTTATAAAAGAAATGAAATGAATGCGGCTGCAGACCTTGTGTAAAGCTGCAGAATGATTACAATAATACTAGACTTTATTGGTGATTACAATACAAATTATGTAACAGATGAGGCTTATTTGGTACTGTAAACATATATGAATGTCTCCAGCCAGTGGAGCCTCATGTTGCACTTCAGACCTGTAGTCACGACTACCTTTGTTGAGTCCAAGACAAGTTAGAGTGGGATCAGTTAAGATCGAGTCCAAAGAGGTTTGAGTACAAGTTAAGACTAAGTTGAAATGAGTGAGACAGTTAAGACCAAGACAAAAAAAAAATGAATCCTCCTCAAGACCATTTGTGTGTTTTTTGTGTGATGCTAGAGACACAATGTATCTTTTATTTTAGAATGATCATTTTGCACTATTGTTTGTTATAATCAAAAAGCATGTTCAGTGTACCAACACTGTAGGATGAGCATGGATACATTGTGGAGATGAGTTTTATGATTGATTACACTATGTAACAAATTTTTATTTTTATTTTGTTCCTGGGTACAAAGTGTGTTTTCCTAACCCGTTAT
>JAAGVU020000084.1:267688-351656 GCA_011763525.2 Mormyrus iriodes | reverse complement strand
GTAGTCGTTTTTCGATAGGCTTTAGACATAAGCAGTTGAAATATAACACTTGGAAGCCAGGAACAAAAATTGTGTTATCATCCAGCCAGTGTCAATGTCCATTCTATGTGAATTTTAAATTAATTAGACCAGTGCCCATTTTCTGAACAAGCTTGCTTAAACAATGATTTTGTTTTAAAGGAGGAGTTACTTGAGTAAAAAAAAATGTTTTTGAAGGCAGCTGGACTCAGTTGAGACCAACTACAATATTTGAGGAGTCCAATGGCAAAGATCGAGACAAGTCTGAGTGCAAATCAGGATTGGGGCTATTCCGGAATGCATTCATCAATTCCAATCCAGATCAGGAAACGGAACTGGAGATGGGATTGGAAAAAAAAACTATGGGGAACAGAATTGGAATTGAATTTGAATTTGAGGGACATTTAAATTTCAACTCCAGTTCCATTTCCTGAGTTGGACTGGAATTGATGAATGCATTCCAGAATGGCCCCAACCCTGGTGCAAATACCACCGAGTCCAGGACAATAAAAAAAGTGTCACGAGATCAGGCTGAGGTACTGCAGTTCTGTTATACATATGGAAAGAAATGGGTGGTGTCTCTTACTGGGTGGTACCTGATTTAAAAATACCTCTTTACCTTGTCTTTACCATGAAATCTTTAGCGTATCTCCTTCATTAAAATATATTCGGCCTCTCCTTAATCATCTCCTATTCAATTTTCAACCATATCTTATCCATGTTGCTGATCAAAGTGGGTGTATTTGTGTGCCGAACATAAAGTCCCTGTCTTGTCCTTTCTCTGTAGTTCATGCTTGTTAATACATTACATACTCATCAATTTCAAGCAGAAGGCATGATGATAAGTGATGTTAAGCGGAGCTCCATTAATTATTACTGGGCCAATGACAGCTTGTAATGTGAGAGTTATTCTGGGAAAGGTAATTATTTAAAATCTTCTACTCAGTCGCATCTTATACATGTTGCAGCATTATAGCCAAAACAAATTACAGTTTTTTTTTCAGTCTTAAAAGTAATTTGATGCATAGTAAAAATCAGTATGTTTGATATATTGCTCTGCGCTGTAGATGTTTTTGGGAAACCTAAGTATTGATTCCTATATTCAGTCTTACCTAGGTATTCTGGGGTTGTTGCCACATAGTTAGTTTTGACCTAAAGAAGTTCAGCACAGCATCATTAAGATGCAAGAGATCATTAATTCCCAGTTTTAAAAACATACTTTGTTGTTTGCTGTTGGGGGGGGAGGGTGATGAGCATAGAATCAATACCTCGATTCCTGCCATTGACAGTCAACTCAAGGCAAGTGTCTGTGTACTACAAAAAAGTGGAATAGAGTCCTGAGGGGGAAGGTCAGAAATGCTGAGACAGAGTAATTTATGGCAACTAATGCTCAAATTCCAGCTCCCATGCCTGGCTGGTCTCCGTAATGCACTGGCAACTCCTGTGGCGTCTTGGTGGCTAATTGTTCCCAGCTGCTGAGGCTTTAAGAACAAAGGCACTTTTGAAAAGGTGATCTGCCATCGCAGGACACAAGCTTATGCACCTTTTAACAGGATAAGGTTCAGGCGAAAGCGGGCATTTGTGTATGGTTCTGGCTCACACACCTCTTCCATAAGCAGATGACCCACACTGTTCTTATATACAAGTTCTTATATAAGATGACTCCTGGGCCTTTCATAGCTAAGCCCATTTTGTTCTTTTCTTCTATCAACAAGGGAGAAATAGTAGGTAGCAGAGGTGAGCAAGGTTACTTCAGGATAGTAACTAATCTGAGCTGCTATACTAACTTTTCCAACTGCATAAAATGGGTGCATTTTTAATGTTCTTGCAGGAGACATATTCGGTAAGCAATGGAAAAAAAAGCCTTAAGCCAGTGGAAGTTACTCTGCAGAGAGGGAAGATAGGGCTCTTTATTCATATGATCAGGCTATTCAGTAACTGTCCTGTGTCCTGAGACTATACAGTGTCTTTTCACACAGGAGTTCAAGAGGAAGAACAGGGTGAAAATGTAATGACTTATTCTGCAAGGGTTTGTACGGTGCCATCGACCCTTGTGCGATAACATTCCAGCCTTTTTCAAAAACAATCAGAATATAATTGTTTGAAGGTAGCTGCCACAGAGCAGGTACTGTACTATCTTTGGAGGGGGGAGATGCTGGCAAGGAGGGCTTCAGGTCAGAGGGTATAAGGGACTATGTGCATGGATACAGACATGCTTCTTGCTTCTCCTGCTGAAATTAAACAAGGCACATCCCAACTTGGCCCATATACTGCACTGGTTTTAATATTATGACACAAAACATCAGCTGCTTTGAGTTCTGATTTGATAGAGGTAACCAAAGGATGGTGATGAACCATCCTTAGTACACCTAGTCTGGGAAGTCACTGTAAAGATGGGATTGGGGCTTTATTTTTACTTTCAGCAATGGGAACAAGCTAAAAACGAGCATTCCTAACACTTATTTCCATGGAGGATTTTAAACAACATTGCCTGAAGGTTTCCATCAAGCTCCTTTCAAACAACTTTCCTTGTGGCACGTGAATGAAAAAATTTGGATGAATTTGTGTTACGAGAATGTAAACTGTAACATTCCAGGCATGTTTTCATAATCAGAGACTGTAAGTTGGGAATGTGAGACATCAAGATCAGTTCAACCATTTCCAGCTCTTTAATAATCTATTTACGGCCACATCAGAGCATTAACCCTTTTCCCAATATTATCCAAAACGGGTTGTGAATAAATATGAAAAATTCATTAAGTCAAGTTGCTATACAGTTAGTGAATAATGTAGTATTTCCTGGAAAATAGGTAAAGTTAGCACTGAGTTGCTGTGTCCTGACCTGTGCTAGAACCTTGTTTTAGTTAACGGTGTGACTGGGACCATCTGTGTCATCTGTGTCATTATCCCCCAAAGCCTATAAACTGTGGATTTGTATTAAAGCCACACAGCGAGATGACACGGCTAACACCTGAGGCTAATGCTAACCACACCCGTGCCACAAAACGCTGTTCCCATAATCCTCTCTGTCTTTGTCACTGCTATACTCTGCTACACTCTTTGTGCGTTCAGCCCAAGCCGTGTGCTGTGCAGTATGTGAGGGTGGGTTCCCAATCAAGCTAACAGACGCTGTTAAAGGGCACACAGCTGCAAGGCTGTAAGCCATACATTAAAGGAAGGCTGCACAGGGGTCATAAAAGCATAATGTTGCTTCAAAAAGCCTTGAAGGTCAGTGGGTTCTCCAGCTGTGCTTCCCCACCCTCTTCAAAACTAAGGGGTTTTAATGTGCGTCAAAATTGATTTCAAGAGGCAACACTGGTGTTTTGTAGGCATGATTTACAAAACGAGAAGTACTGTGTGGGTTGAAGCACCATCTGTACAGAGCCAAGTAGTGTTAAAGTAATTTAATCTTAAATTGCATAGAATCAGTTGTTTTCCCTGGCTTTACATTTCAGTTTTCTAAAATTGGACACAATAAAATGTAAGTCAAAACAGATATTCAATATTCATATGTGGGGGGTAGGGTGTCCTCTGATATACATTACTTTCATCTATGTGACAGTGAAGAAGTAATAGAAAGATAATTTCATGTATTCTACATGTAGTTGAAGCATATCAGAATTCTTTAATCTCCCAAGCATAGTCTTTCTCGTTACTTGCTGTCAGGTCTGTTGCATATTGCTCTATAATTCTGGGTCCAAACCTGATAATTAAGTTGCTGCAGGAAATGTTGTTTCCAAGGCAACACACCCTGTTTTCATGTACTCTACCCAGAATAGTGGGTGTAATTTTTTTAATAAAATGAAATATTTACATTGGTTGCCCAGAAAGACATCTCACATAAACGTTTATAAAATATTTTGTTGTCTAGCAGATTATAGGAATATTAATATAAACATTTTTGGCAGAGTATCTGTTTATCCAGTACATATATGTGAGCAGACTGTTAATGATACTGTATCCAGAATTTTGTTTGTGCTGATTGTGCTTGAACAATAAAAGCTAGTTCCAGAACATCTTTTTAAAGTATATTTTTCAAATATTTTGAACATCAATATAGACAAAAATAGGTTGTCTTAAGGTATATGTTGTGCTGTCTAAAAAGACTATTTCTATTTTGTAACACAACTCAAGTAAATGTGAAGTATCAACAAAGCAGAACATTATATAAAATATCTTATACATTTCAGCTGGCTTTTGCTCCAGCCTTCCCATGAGTCCATTCTGCATGGGGTCATTAAGCTATCAAGGAAGGGGTCTGTAAAAAATGAAACACTGTCCAGACCCATTGGATTCCTCTGACCTGGGGGAGAACAGAGAGAAAGAGGGGGAGGAAAATAAGGATGGAAATATGAAGGAGTGTGATGAGAACTGGTTCTACTGAAGGTGCAGGAATGCTGACCAAAGAGGTGAAAGCTTGAGCAGAGCCAGTTGTCATTTAAAAAGGAACATCAAAGATTAATTTATTCCTTTTAAGGACAACTAATGAGAAAAACATTTTATTGAAATTGTTTATAACATTTAAATTGTACACATGCAAAAGTAAAAGACAGTTTTCTCGTATAATATATGATTTTGTTTTCACTGCTCATATCACACTACCGTATTTCATTACACAAACATACACAAATGACCGCATTTGATCTGAAGGTGAACAGAGCCTGTGGTGATCGATATCACTGCTGTTGTCATTGCTGCTCATTGACCTAGGAAGCTCTTGGCCTTCTCAGAGCCTCCGTGGCTGCATCTGAGGGGCATTCAATGGGCCTCATACACACTTTATTTACTCCTGAGAGGAGGCAACACCTTCAGCTACTTGACTCCAGTTTATTGTGAGGAAAATATATACAAGCCAATTGTCAAGTCTTCCCCCTCTCCTCCTCTCCTTCTGGAATCATCCATCATGCAGGAGATGGAGCTGATGTTAATACATGTACACCCTCTCATCTACATTCTCTTTGTCTATGCTCAGTATGGATGAAATGCCTGCGTTTTCTGTTGGGTCCAGTTTGTCTGCATCTTCTCTCCCCATCCCTTCTTCTTATTATTATTATTATTATTTTTTTGGTTATAATTTTTTCCATTCTCTAACTTGCTGTAGGAAGGCCAATGAAAAGGAATTAAATTTTAGTGCACCTGTAACTGATAAGATTATTAATATTTATTAGGCTGTTTTTGGAGGAAAATGAGATGAAACAGTAAGAGCAGTATGCTCTTAAAACAGCTTTTTGTTTCCTCTGGAAAACCCATAATTCTCTGTATGTACAATAAACTCTGTCACCTCTTTCACTGGTCTTCAGTACATTAATCTGCTGTGGAGCCGCAGAACATCGGGCATACATCACACCATAAACCTATAACATAAAACCTTAAACTTACTGTTGGACACAAGCATTTGCCTTTATTACATTTGTAAATAGCATATTTGAAGACTTGACCGTTGTTTCCAGGGTGTTCCCCGTTCCATACTTCCTAGTAAAGGCTCCAGGCTCTAGGCTCACCACCACTTCCAAACAGAATCCACATAAATAGTTACAGAAGACTAAAGGATTAATTAGCCACTTTTCAGTTGGCTTTGAATTCTGCGATACATACACACCCTTTCTGCAGGTAGAAATCAGTCAGTACAGTAATGGGCTAAGCCAAGGACAGATGGTGGTGTTACATGGGTAACAGACAAGCAGTTTATCCATACCTGTTGACAGTCTCATACGGATGTATAAATAAATTATCAGTACAAACACACTATTCAAATGACCAAAAGTATAACAAACTACAGCAAAACATACATTGTGCGTAACTAATAGCACTCCACAGAAACATTGTTCATAGGGGTTGGGATTCATGAATTCTTGTATAGTGTGTGTGTGTGTGTGTGTGTGTGTGTGTATATGTATATATATATATGTGTGTGTGTATAAATTGATACATTTTATTTTATACACACATTATTGATTTTTTATTGCATTCCTATTAGCTGGTAACAATTTCATTCTGTTACAAAGCACATATTTGAAAAAATTGTTTATTATCAGGTTAAGTGAAAGTGTACAGGCAGTCCGACAGAATATGCGACTTACGGACAACTTGTACATAAGAATGGACTGCCATAAAGCTTATTGTGTTAAAAATTTGAGTTAAATGCAATGGTTCATAATAACAAACGCGCTCACCATTATTTTTATTATTATTATTGTTATGTACTGTATTAGAATTGTTCTGATGTACCCAGAAATTTGGCTTAAAGACAGACTTAGGGAGCAGTTTGTAACCTGGAGGGGAACCAATGGCCTCTACAGTCAGACTTGTGTATGGAAAACCCCTAACCCTGTCCTAATGAAACTGTGCCATTGTGTCATAGGGGTCCCTTTCTCTCTGCTTACTGCACTCTGCATGGAGACTCTATGGTTTATGGTGTCTGCTCCATGCTGAGTTACTGTGCTTATAGGAGCCGTCCTCCTCTTTGAACACTCTTTGTCCTGTGATTAGATTCAGCATCATCAGTGTGATTCATGTTTTTGTAATATAGTGTTTCAGAGTTCTGACCAGCAGCATTATTTCTAGCTGATGAGTCAATGTCCATATGCTTCAGAATGGCTGCCCAGTAGGCAACATCGGCAGTCACCTAGGCACTGGTGGATATAGAAAGTGGCTGAGGGGTGGGCCTGTGTGAAGCTCATTACCGCACATTTTCTTATACATGCTTTCTTATGTTTTTGTTTAAAAATAAAATGGGTCTGTGATAAATGTTTAGCTATAATGTTTGCATGAGCAGTGCAAAACAATTCATATTCAATTTAATTAGTGAAAATTTAAGGGGCCTGTGGCCTCCCCATGGATGTGCCCTGGACCTAGAGTGCCATATTCTCAGGGGGTGCCAACTTAGCCGACCACCAGCACCCCCTGCCGCCTGCCAAGTTTCACTGCCCAGTTTCGTTTTGGCTTGGACAGTGAACTCTAAGGGGGGGAGTGGGGGTGGCACCAGTGGTGAAGTTTGGGGGGGTGGAGCTTGCCTACGGTGCCACATGGACAGCTCTGCCCTTCATAAAGATTGTCCCCCTATCGTTATACTCCAACTGCTTCAATGACTTATTTCTCTAGATGATGTCATAACTACTGCATGTTATGTGCGCTTCCAAGACCCATCTCAGTGAAGAGGAGCATCTACACAAGCCTAACTCTACAAAAGGTCATAGGTTGCTTATCTTCTAAGTCTTTTCCTGTCTGGTTTATCAGTGACATTTCTGTGTGCTTCTAGGTCCAGATTAATGACACAGGCCACAAATTGATGAATGCCGTTGAGTGTGAACAGCGTTCTGAAGCTGTATGTTGATAACTGGAATATCTGCTATAAACAATTACTGTTCCCTCCAGCATCAGTGTTTATGCTCTTGGTTATTTTCTGTTAGAGAATGCTATAATCTGGCTGAGCAGACAAGAAATTCGCATGGAAAATTGGCAGAAACAGCAAAATTTGTAAATGTTAATGCCTGAGGGCTTTGATGGGTGAAGCACAAATATGTATTGTGCATTGCTAAGGTTTCTCAAACTAATCAACCTTCCCATATGAAATGTGTGTGCAACTCATTAAGATGTTAATAGAAACACTGCATTTAAATAATTCTTCATTCTTCATCTGCTTGCCTCGTTATGACGTCGAGGTCTGGATGTTCAAGTCATGGGGAGCCAATGTAATTTCACTGGTTTATGTCCGACACAAAAATATTTAAAATATTTAAAGATTAACAGAATATTTAAAGATTAAATGACGGTACATTAGCAAAATGCTTCTGAATGATGGCTTATTTGTCTCCTGCATTACAGTTTCATCCTCACTAGGGGAAAACATGTCAGACCTGTGGGAATGTTTCTGCAATGTTTCTGTCAGTTAGGCTTTCTGATCACTTTGTGGGGCGTGTTTCAAGTGGGGAAAGTGGTTCAGTCATGTCATGGTTAAACTCAGAGCCCATGAAAATCTTCTTCTAGGTACACTGACTGACATTTTTTGACACCATCATTAATAAGGAATTTCAAGGCGCCAGCAGTTATTTTAAATGAATGACAGCTCATGAGATGCTCAAAAATGTCAATTTAACTGTCTCTGGAGAAGATTACATGGTCAATACAATTTTAACCAATCTTAATCTTAGCCACTTGGTCAAAATTCACCATTTTTAGGTGTATAGAGAAACTAAGACTCTGTAGTAAAAAAAGATGTTACATAAGATATAACAAGATGGCTGTTAGATTAATGGGACATCAGTATGCTTAGGAATCGCACACTGTAATTGTTTAAGTGTTGACAGTCTACTTTTATTTTTTCCAGTTTCCTCAAGACTCTCTAGCAATGGGAAATGACATTGGATGCTTCCCAATCTGGTCCTCGGGGACCCACAGTCGGTCCACATTTTCGCTCCCTCCCAGCTCCCTGCCAGACAGTCCACATTTTTGCTCCCTCCAGCTCCCGAGAGGGGTGGCACATACATTTATCATTTAAATACAGCGGTCTGTTTATTGGGGGAATGAATAAACCCAAATTTAATATTGGGGGGGTACGTTGCCCCCCAATTCCAACACTCCTGTTCTCTAATACTTGCCTTCTCCTGTACACATGTGAATTGGGGAGTGCTGGTGAGTAGTGAATGATAAATAATGATTTATAAGCCATTACACTTTAATTATCTCACTGGTTTATTTGTAATTATTTTTAATTGGGAGTTTGCCCTGAAATCCAGAGGTGCCTTTTAAATTCTAGCCATGCTGAGTTCCTGTGGGTGTTGAATACGCTCCCAAAATGAGTGGTTCTGAGCTGCTTGCTCAAAGGGTTGAACAGCATGGTATAAACAGTAGCCTTAACATTCACAATACATCTCATGGTGTTAATTATGTCCGCTACTTTGCCCCTATTTTTTGCCAACATTTGAGTTAACATGGATCCTATTAAGAAAATAAATACATGCACATATCCATAGGTTAGCAGTGAAGAGTTGCGTAAGCTAGACTTTTTGATGACTGTATATATTTAGTATTTATTATGTATTCCCATTAGATTCCTACAGTAACGTGGATATTTTGCAAGATTGCAAATTTATAATGTAAAAAATATGTGATTAATAAAAATAAAGGAGACACATAAATCTGAAAAATATTATCAGCAAAACTTCAGAAAAAAACAGCCAAGCCATGGAAACAAGAAAGGAATGTATATCAAAAGAATCACAGTACAGTTTTGAGAACAAATGGATCTCTTTTGACAGTTTGAGTGCATAATGTTGATCACTCCTTGATGGGAGAGTGCTTATATTTGACAGGAGGCGGAGCTGTGTTCCAGACCTGCATTCCACCCCATCTGAGGAGATTAAAATAGCAGTCACTTGACCCACCCTCCTCAGTGTCCAAGGTGGTTCTGGGAGTTGCCTTGGGGAAGAGAGCAACCAAGATGGCAAGAGACTATGATGTCAGGATTTGTTTATCACATCCCTTCCTGTTCACCCTTGTGCTGCAGTCCCTTCAGACACCTGTAGCTGGGAACAGCTGGTGGACTGGAGGAAAGGTTGTGGAGACGAGGAGCTGAGCTGGTTATATTTACAGAAAAGCTTACTTCTGCCTTTTATGTTTCTGGAAGGACATTCTAGAGGAACAAAGGGGCCCAGCAAATGTGTATGTGCCTGTGTGTGTCTGTATGTGTATATAACTGTGTACAGATGTTTATCAGTACCTGTAAGGTGAAGAATGATGGAAGTAGTGCATGTGTGAATGTCTGTCTGTTATACCATACTATCAGTGTCGATCAGTCAAGAGTTTTACTATGTAAAATTTTCAAAATGTATACGTACCTGTGTGTCATACATATTTTCCTGTAAATCTGAGAGGATATAACTTTGCTTAGTTTTATTTACTTTATACCAGATTGATTTGCAGGTTTTTAATTTGCCCACATTGACATATTCCAGCTACTTTCTTTAATTTCTTGAACTGCTTCAGTTCTGCTTTCAAAATGCAGCACCAGGTTCCACCGCTCAACTAACCACTCACAGTGATCTGGGAGATTATCCCAAAAAGCACAAGGCAATAAACACACTTACACACACTATGGTTAAATTTAAAAACATCGATTCAACTAACCATATGTTTTTTGGACTACAGGAGGAAAGCAGAGTACTTGAAGGACACCCACACAAGCCCAGGGAGAACACGTAATGTCCATGCAGATAGACAGAGCAGAGCCTGAACCTCCACTGCTGGATGTGTGAGGTTACACTGCCACCCATCACATCACCATGATGTTATATATGGAATGTGTGTGTCTGTTTCTGTATATTGCCCTATCCTATTTTAGGGTAGTACTCAAATTAGTAAACTCCCATACTTATGCTTTTAAGTTCATGTTAATAATTAAACAAATGGTAAATATGCAAATTAATGTAAAATTAATTAATGACGCATTGACTTTTGCGTATTTTAGAGTATGGCCCATCTAATCAACTTTCCCTGGAAAAATAAACTACTGCCTATTGTACTTTGAGAAATAATAAAAAGGTTCTATTATATAATATGCATAGTTTTAGAAAACTTAGATTAAAGTAAACAACACTTGTTGATCCACATTTCTATGTATTTATTATTTATTATCTACATATTTTCCTTATTCTGTGTTCTTCAGACATCTTGGTGTTCCCATTATCACCTTGTTTTTTTATTGATAAGTCACAATACTATTAGATCTACCAGCAGTGGCCACACTTTAACATATTATTTGTGGGGAGAACTGTGACGTTTCACAGGGTATTTTGCAGGGAATATGGGAACAGGAATGGGCAGCTACATTGATTCCTGTGAAATGTTGACTGCTCTTTTGACTTAGTACGCACAGTGCCACATGACGTCTTTCAAGTTTATTCAGTTTCGGTAAAATACAAAATAAACCTTCTCCATCCTGAAAACGGGGCAGAAGAAAATCCCCACAGAAACTTTATTTGCTCAGCTGGTTGTTTTGAGGTTTATTTGAATGGATAACCTAGGACCAGGTCAGAAAGAATCAAGTGATAATTAAATTATTGCAGATATATGCACAAGAGGATGGTCAAACTCATTCAAATATATATTTTTCACCTTTTCCTTCTCAATCTGTCACTCTCTCACCCATTAACTTTTTTTCCTCAAAACAGTAACTGCAACACAATTAATCACTGTCATAAAACAGTCACCAGTAGAGAAAGAGGATTGCTGAATATGTATTTGTCAGCAATTACTCTGTCCCCCATCAATAGGCTTTGGTGATTGTGCTCCCCTGTCTGTGGAATAATGAGGCACTCAAATGCAAAGCCTTGGGGTGGAGTCTACTCTTTTGTCCACCAAAAACATCAGAGGGTTGCATGTCCTCTAGTTCACCATTGCAGTCCTCTTGCTCTGTTTCAGAGGCAAAATGGGGAAAACGGCACTGGAAAAAAACAGGAAGCACCCAAATTATGTCCATTTAATTTTCCTTTTGTATGAATGTTCATAACTGGGAAAATTCCATAAAATGAACACGAAGCAATTTGCTTATTGTTTGCACAGCCTGGTTCTGTCTGTAGATTATTTTGTGAAATAACATTGCAGGTGAGTATGGTCTAACTGCACTGTCCGGACATTCCCTCTACAGCACACTGGCCCTAGGGGTGGGGTTAGATCATGTGACTGTGTGTAACAACCAGCATGTGAATTGGGCATGTAAATGGCAAAGGTGTGTCTTTATGCACATGTAGTAGTTTAAGTTGCCAGTTCATAGGTGCCTTTATTGAGATTACCAACATTCCCATATTTCTGTATTTGTCCATATGTACAAGTACAAGGTTCTAGAGAAGAATGGTCCAGTTACTTAATCTCTCATTCTCATCTGCGTCTACTGGGCAGTATAAGACAATTTAACAATGCATTTCGTTAGAGCTCGTGTAGAATCTATCCTCCATTAATATGTACTAATCATTAGGTTATAAGCTAGTCTTCACAAAGAAGAAAAATATGTACATTTAATTTATCTAAGTACATGTCATGATTACATTTTAGATAAATACAACATATAAATGCAGTCAGATGCAGTAAATGAGTCATGGTGTTACGCTTTGTCACTAATTTGTATTATATATCTAAGTGGTAAATGCTACCAGCAGCATTTAAAGAAAACAAATATCTCTGAGGTGGGGTCCTAACTTCATCCCAGGTTACATGGCCACTGCCATGACTGCATGCCCTCCCCCCCACTACCTCCACAGCTCCTAACACTGGTGGGTGAAATGAATTATTAATGGTTGGCAGGAGCGCGGAAACGCAATTACAGGGGGGATTACTCGGGTGCAGGGTGACGGGGATGCTGTCACAGCGATTGAATTAAAGGCAGAAGCGAAGAGAGAGTGTCCTTCACAGACAGCTCTCCTAAACCACCTGGGGACCAGCAGTTGTTGGTTTTTCTTATGCACGAATCAATTTGAACATATCCACCAGTTCTTACCAGATGCCGATCTGCATTTAGTATGAGTGGATGTTCCATAATGGCGCCAGCAGTCTCTGGAGAAGCTGTCCTGAAAGATTCAGATTCTCATGTTCCATTCACATTTCATGCTTTGTCAAGGGGGGAAAACATGCCACCAGTAAACATGGATTTAGCAACTTTGAATAGGAAACTTTCAGTCAAAATGTATTAGAGATGATCAGCCGTGAAAAGCTGCCTGTATATGTTCGCTGATGATTAGCCTTTAACCATAATATACCGCTCTATTTTTCTGTATTTGACAGACAAATAACAAAAAGGACAGTTTCTGAAAGCAGAATATAAATATTCACACATTTTCACAAGCAGAAGCTCTCCTGTATACTGTGGAGCTGTAGGATGGTAAGAATCTAATGTGACTGGATATGGGAGGGTTGAGCTGTACCAGACATCTAAATGAACAACTCCTTCTGTTGCATCATTGCTGAACTGCGTTGATCCCCGGAGAGAGGCGGGCTGATTATAAAATGCTGTTAAATGTGCATTTAATTATACATTGTCGGTAAATCTATTTGATTGTGTTAAAAAACACCTGGTGTTATCATATTATTCAGAAAATTGTTTAAAATAGATGTTTCTTGCTAAAAAAAAACTCCATCCCATTTCTCTGCTGCTTTTAGCTCAGCTTCAGACATCTTTCATAATCTCGATTGCAATGAGCTTTTGGATTATGTAGAATAGATCGTTTAGCTACCTAGTTAGATAAATTAATTAGTGATATACTTTCCTGTGACCCTATATTGGATGGATGGATTGATGGATGGATATTTATTTTATTCGGCTAGCTCATAAACTGGTATAATATTCAGCTGAGACAGAGTTTGCAGACAAATGTATGCCAGTATTCGCTGTTTTATTACTTTTTTCTCAAGGTAAATGTCAGGCACCAAAATTTATTGGCTCCGAACTGAAAATGAGCCTTTGTTTAACAGAAAGAGGAGCTCCTCCAGGAACGGATGGGAAGCAAGTTTTCAAGTGCATTTCCATGCCTGTTGGATGTAAACAGTGAGTTGATTTTCTCCACTGTGAATAAAGCATTTAAGTTATCTTAACTAAGCTGTCGGTTCAGGCTCTGATCATTCTGATGCCATTGGCGCCATTGTATGCTTTTAATAAGCAGAGTGTATCTTTATTACTTTCACAATGCACAAATTAAGCCATCTGGCCTGCAGGAAAATTAGGAAAAGCTTTAGAAACCTTTAAAAATGCAAGATATAAATTACTCTGGTCAGTTCTACTTTAATTAGCAGAATGGGACAAAAGGCTGGATCGTTCCAGCTGTATCCAGCAGGGGGGCCCCAGGGTAGGGGGAGGAGTTTGGAACAATGTCCATGGGGAATTACTGGGAATATGTAATACTATATGTTAGTGATACTGGGATCATTTATCCCCCAAGTGTAATCAAACCTCAAGATTGCAGATGATGTATACCTCTCAATTATTTTCCAATTTTATATGTTTATTGTTCTAGCAGAAGGCTAATCACCTGATAAACTGACGCGGACTGAAAACTTTATCTGTACATTATTAAATAATATATGCTGTCGCTTTTTTATTATTAATCATTCAATCATGGAATCTGAAAAGTCAGTCAATAATGCAGCTTAGTAGCTGCTGAATTTCATACTCGGAAACAATCATTTTCCCACAGTGAGCAGTCCTGCCCCACCTGTGTAATCCAGGAGAGCAAATCCATGTTTTCCAATCATTATACCAAAGTCAAACCAACTCATCTTGGAGGAGGCTGGCATTAACCTCTTAACAGGACTATATTTAGAGTATCATGCAGAAGCACAAATGAAGAGCACCTATTGGGATACTTTAAGAACTTGCCCATAGTTCTCTCACAATGCTGATAAAGTCACTGTAGCAGCAGTCAGCTGTGTGCATGAATGGGGTGAATTTGAAGCTGGCTTGTACTGATGAATTATTGTGGAAGAATTAATAACTTCTTTTTGTCTGTTAATAATATATTATGTTCTTACATAAATAACTAATAAACACTAAGCATTGGCTCTTTAAAATGAAAAAGCTATTTTGTTTATTTAATTGATCTGAAATGACACTGTGGCCCCAAGCTAGTGAATGTTTGCATCCAGCGTCCTGTTCTTAGCCTGCACAAGCAGAAACACAGGCCATCAAAGACCATCAAACTGACACACATGCCCACATTCATAGACACACATGCACATTCACATTTACCAGCATGTCCATAGAGACACAAAAGAGGCGAGTGCAGGCGCTGAAGCGCTCGAGCAAAGCTTCACCAGTAGGAACCCACAGCAACAGTCCTGCCTCAGTGACCCCTCTGCATGAGTGGATTAGCTCACCTCTGTCTTTAATTAGCCATTTAAACCACTGTCATCTGACTCTTCATCCAGTCCGTAACAGGAGAGCTAGGGGACAAAGGAGGTCTTCCAGCCAGTGGAGCTAAGGGTGGGGTGGTGGGCGGGTGCTACTTGCAGGCCTTAGTGGCTGACACAAGGGGGGCAATGACAAATATATTGCTCAGATATATTGCTTATATATTGCATTTCCATTTACTACTGACCCCTGGCCTCCCAAGGTACCAGTTTAACACAGAAACCTTCACCCCTGAGGTTGCCATCTTGAAAATTACCTCTTTCCACAGATTGTACTTTTCCAGTGAAGTGCCAGGAAGTCAACGCAGATATTCTATGACTTTAGACTAGATCTCAGTCGGTTTTGAATTGCATGAATAATAAGGATATTGAAATTAAATAGGAACAAGTAATGCATTGGACAATATTGACACAATAAAATACTGCACTGTGTAAGTCTTTGTCCATCTACCTGCTTAATCTGTCAACAATTTATAGCCGTTATGTGATTTCAGAAATAATAGACCAGATTTAAGATGTCCACAGCTGAGCAGGAGCTGTCCACTGAGGGTATCACCAACAATGCAATACGTTTGAGAGATTCAAAAAATGAAAATGAAAATAAAAAAATGTAGAAATGTAACCTTGAACTCTTAACTGGATTGCAAACTCAACTGCCAATGCAAAGTCTCCAGGGTAAGTCATGACAAAGGAGTGGTAAGACACTGCCATTAAAGAGAGCTGATAGCTCGGCTTTGCTCACCTATGAGTCGTAACATGGGGGCTGTCCTTCCCTTGGTCCACGGCTTGCTGGGGGCTGCCCACCCACAAGTTTCAGCTGTTAAAGACCGAATTGGAATAACGAACAGCTGAGGGTCATTGTGATACACCACGGGACCTAGCATTGCTCCACAGAGCACCTGGGGTATGGCTAGTGTTTCCAGTAATATCTGCCACAGTCTGACTGTGATTCATCAGCCAAGTGAAATCATTACAATGAATGGCATTGCTGCTGGATATTAGGGCCGTCTTACCATTGGACAGTTTAGACAATGTACTGTAAATTGATTGCACTTCCACATATTTAATACACAACCTCTAACATCCACCCTGCGACTGACTGCATGTTGTGTGTTAGTTTTATAACCTTTAAATAATTATCCTCGATGTTTCTACATAGCGGATGGGGCGTCTGTGCAGTTCAGTCACCTTTTGGTTTAACCCACATCTCATTTGTTACTTCAGTGGTTCCTTTTGGATTAAACCAGGCAGTGGCTGACAGTTATTCATAGCATGATCCTTCTAAGAAAATTTTTTAATGGTTAGTTTATCTGTTTGATCTATTAGCACAATACTGTAACAGAAAATGCCATTAATTTTTTTACTTAAAAATGTTATAGTCTATGATACATATGGAAACATACATGTACACAATGTTAAGAATAACTATAACATTTTTATATTATTTGTCAGAAAATAACTAAAGTTTATCTGCAATAGATTTAGGTCCTGTGGGGCAATTCTCTTTAAATGCTGGAAGCTGCTCAGGACCTTGCAGAACCCTACGCCTGTAATTTCATGGCATATGATTTTGTATTACCCATTTTTTGTCATAAATAATATCATTCAATGATATACTTCCACCATTCTTCAAATATTAACTATTTTTAGAATTTACAGTTTCTGTACTCCGTCAAATCCCCAAATTATCGTTCTCTACAGCCACAATTTCTGGGTCCATCTTATGATGAAACCGTTAAATGCTTCTTTTTGGGTTAAAGCTGATTCATATTTATTTGCTAATTAATTACATTTACTTTTGTCAAGTATTTCTTTGTAGTGGATAATAGTTGCAATTTAATGTCGCCTGCATTACTTTCTACTAGTCCTGCGATGACTGTGCCCCACATGAAGCATGGCATTATTGGAGGGTCCCAACCCCCGCCTGGCCTGCCCACTGTGTGCAGCTGCTGTCACACAAGCTCAGAGCCCCACTATACTGCCATGAATGTGCAGACCCCTAAACATAGCACGAGCCACCTGTACACCAGCAGCAGGAATCAGCTCATTTTGTGTCTCATAGATAACTGCAAAAATGTGGCTTTTTGTGGCTGCCTCACACAGTGTGATTCAGCCATGCTACTTTACAACAGACATGTCACAGGATGTTTTCCAGACTCATCACACAGAAGTGAAACGTATCATCAGGCTCTGGGCCCGAGCATGTTGTCAGGCGGGTCCACGTGGCTTCAGCTCGCCATGTCTGTCAGGGTGCCGTGCATATGTGTGTGCGTGTCACCGCCAGAAGCAGCGGTGCTGTTCACAGCACCCCCTCTGAGCTCAGATTGCTTACCTCACCACTGCTAGCGGCTCTGTTTCCGAGCGCAAATGCCACAGCCGGCTGCTCTACGGTCACCCGTAATTCAAGCCGAATCCCACATAACTCCACTGTCCTATCTTTAGAGACGGCTGCTGTCCGTAGAGATCAGCTACACAACAGGATACCAAGGGAGGCTGCTGTCGTTGCTCCATCCATCACAGGCCTTATCCTTTGCCAGTCAGATTTAGCAGTTTGCATCACTCTAGGTGACGTGACTTTGCATGAATTTCTGCCATGACGAGCCCTGTGAGGATTGTCTGACTGATGTTGCTGAGTAATGTCCAACCACGGAGGTTTAAATAACTCTTGTCAACAAGCTCTGACCTTAGTGTTTGTTTAGGTTCTATCTTTTTAGTTGTGCAACGTGGGCTCTCTAGAGGAAGTCTCTGGACTTCAGACAGTAGGCTGTAAAGACTTCAGACGGCACGGCTATAAAGTTAACGGCAAAAGTATGGCAGTAATAGGGTCCTGCTGAAAAATGAATGGGTCTATTTTATGTGCTGCCGTGGGCCCACTTTATTAGGGTTTATTAGGACATACTGTTGTTTTTGTACTAGGGGACTGTTTTCACCAAGCTGCACAGCAAGCAAAGTGCGTTAGTGTGTTTGTCATTCTTAAAGGCAAAATGCAGAGGCAGCATTATAAACACCATACGAAATATCAGACAACTGCTAGTGTTTCACCGTATTTTATGTCAGACTGCACGCGTGTGTGTGGGGGGGGGGGGGGGGGGGGGAGCTGGAAACAAATATGCGTGATAATGTGACGGAGATGTGAGCTCAAATGAAGCTGGAGCATTTACTGCCTGTGTAATACAAGGAGCCCTGGGAGGCTTCCGGGACAGAGTGACAAACTAAAAACAGACACTCAGCTGTGTCAAAAAGCACAAATGTACAGAGGGTGTGTGTGTGTGTGTGCTGGCCGCAAATGAGTGACAGAACATATCACGGAATACCCTGTGATCTGCTGGGCAGAGGATAAGCGGGGGCTGTTAGAAAAGAAGAAGGCTGGGAATGACTTTTTAATTCACGCAAAGAGCACTGATAACTATCTTCAAAATACTGCCGTTTAGAAACTTTAATTGTGCGATGAGTAGAGACCACTGTACATAGAGTCTGAATGGTGTACTTGTATTTGTGTGCATCTTAAGGGGCTGGTTGGTTTCAATAATGGTTGCGAGTCCAATGTTTTGGGACTATTGACACATTTCATCATTGTGCTTCACTTAGATCAATGTTTTGATCGATAAGACGTGATAAGATTGCGGAGAAGCAAACTTCCTGAAGTATACACTTGAGCAGAAGACTCCCGCAAAGAAAAGAATCCCTCAGAGTGAAGGCCTGACAGTCCTTGAAACAGCCAACAAAAACATGCAGGTAACATGTATACAGAGCTCTTTCTTTCAGTTCAAATGAGTTTATACACCACAACACAATTTCTCTGTTTTTTTTTTTCTTACTCTCAGTCCCTCTTGTTCTGTTTTGAGGCAAGAGGGTACAGGTCCTCTTCTGCTTTGTGATTGGTCACTTTTTTCGCTCTTGCTTGCTCCTTCTCTCTCTGCTTAAATAGTTCAAACAAAAAGAGAGGGAGATGGGGGATGGGTGGTGGGAGGTGTGGGGGAGGGGAGTTGCGTGCTTCTCTGTTGTCACTAGGAGAAAGAGAGAGGGAGAGAGAGAGGGGAGAGGAGAGAGAGGGCGAGAGAGAAAGGTCCCATATGTGGAAAAAGCCATAGCTGCACACGCACCGGCCAGCTTGCACTGGGGATTATCTTATTGCTTCCTGATCTGATATAGCGAATGCCGGCATGAGCAGGTAAGACCTATGCTGTCTGTCTCCTGAGCCGCTCTCAGGGCTGATTTGGCCAGTGCAGGATGGGACCTTGTTTCTCGGGATTTTTCGCTGCGGCAGCCAGGCAGACTCGAGCCCGTCCCCACAGACCGCATTCTCTTGATCACCTGTGGGACTCGGCTCACGTCCCCCCCCCTTGATGTTTCCGGGCCACCCCCCGGCACCATGGGCACTCCTGTCAAGGGAAGCCGTGGCAAAGTTGTGGTCGCACAGTGAAGGGGGGAGGCAGTCTGGCTGCACAGGCACGGTGCAGCTTGGGAGTTTGCGGAAGCCAATGCTGCTCTCCTGCATTTATGGCTTGTGGTCTGTGGGCAGAAAATTTGTCATTTTTCAAGCTTCTTTGGAGTCTTTCCATCCACGGCTGCTGCCAGTGTTGTGTTTAATCCTTTAAACCACCAAGTACATTGTGGGCTAGTTCTACTGGTCCATGTCTGTAAAAATGTATGTGTGCAAAGTACAGCAATTAATTGTGGTGCCTTTATCTATAAATGTGATATTTAGCTGGTTAATTTCTGTTATTATAGTGCAGTGTGTTCAGTAATTGAGCTTTATGTCACAGTAGAGAAAAGAATGTAATTAATGCTGGTGAAGTTTTAATTATTACTCACATTTTCTAGTGAGAACCAATGAACACACACTTTTGCAAGCATTTTTTAAAAGATTTTGTTTGAAAAATGCTATTAATAATGCTTGGGAATTTCTCAGTATATTCACAGAGCCATCAATTTAAAAAGTAAACAAAGCATCTGTCTGGTGTCTTAAATGTTCATCTTTCACATTAATATTGTAGAAAGTATATTTGTTAACTATAACCCTTCAGAACATCCTCAGATGTTTCCAGAATTCCTGCTTCATTCACTTGTGTATCTTGAAGCTTGTCACGTTTCTTTATGTGCTGTTATTTGCTCCTGCCTATTAATGCTCGCATGTGTTGGATTGACACGGTTTCTGTGTGTTAATGCGGGCTTGATGCTCTTTAATTAGTCGCTACTCTCCTATTCAATATTACTGTGTGTGACTATAGAAACCTAACTATGTGTGGCACTGATTCTTGAAGATGATTCTTCAGCATGCGGCGTTCGTTTAATCCTGTACCGGCTTATTTTTAAAATCAAGCATGACCACACGGCTCGTGTTTTTCCAGTACAAATTTTTTTTTTCTTTTAAATTGTGTTTCTGGTGTATTTGACGTGTTGGGGGCTAAGTGGTTCCTATGTGCTTCAGTTCCAGGGCTGAGTGCTGTGCAGTCTCAGGGCAAGCGCTGGTCAGCCATGAAAGCCTGGCGGACAGACGCTAACCTGGGATTCGCTGCTGGGAATCTGCCGTCTTAACAGAAACCAGATCCACAGAATGCTGAGTCCTATTGTCCCCTATAGTAAGTAGCAGTTCTTCTCTACAAACACCTAACATAGTATTGCAGCAAAGAAAACAGCAAAGAAGAAAAAATCCCTTTCAAACCAAGACCATTTAAATGTTTTGGACCAGAAATGTATAAAGTAGCGTATTCCAGTTAAGAGCTTTATCAAAGGAAACTTAATTTGAGTGAGATGTTTCAGATATTCTCTGCTTAAATGGTGAAATAGAACATGTACACTTCTGGGACTAACAGTGGCCATCACATTAGGAACAGTGATTAACAGTGACCATCACATTAGGAACAGTGATTGGTTATGAATAATATGGGTGCTTGTAAATGATCAGTGGACCGCTATGTGTCAGTGATTTCTTTTTTTCCCTGTGGTGCTGATTAAGTACATAAAGGTCTTGAATGAGTGCTCTGTGCTGAAAAGAGAGCATCCTGACTCCATTGGTTATGTAACTTGTGCTGCTGGCTCTGGTGCACTGAGCAGGCTAAACCTGCCCAGCAGCACTACGTAGGGAGAGCCTGTGTGTTTCCACCCAGCCGGAGCCAACGGCTTTCACAGCTGACAGATTCTGCAGTATCTACAAAGTACACGTAGTCCTTTGCAACCTCAGTATTCTGAGACCCTCTCCCTCCTTCTGCTGCCCTTTCGGCACCGAATTGATAGCTGACATGTCGAGTCTCCAGCCCCCTGCCAAGGCTAGTTGGAGTCCAGTGCTCTGCCCCTGAGCGTCTGTAGAAACTGCATTGTTTGAACAGACAGCATGGGGCAACACTGTCTGTCTGTTCCCCAAAGGAAAAGCAACATTGTCTGTCTGCATCTCCAAAGAAAGATGTTTCGACGAGAGCTGAAAATTGTCGATATCATTTTTGCTCTGTGGATTTAGAGTGACTGTGTGATGTCACAAATTGTGTTTGTTTTGAGCAGTTGTGGTAGTTTTATATAATGAGCTGATAAATTTAACAGTCACTGTTCCACTATAGCGCATTAGAAGTCCAAGTGCTAAAAAGGAATTAAAACGACGCTACGTGGAACATTAGCTTGCATTTCTTACATCTTAATGTTACATTTAAACCTGCATACGCACACATAAAAAACTGGATTATTAAGAAATATAACTGTGCAAATGTCCTTGTTTATTATTTTGCTTTGAAATTATGATTTTATGTTCAGATGGAGCTTATTTTGGGCCATTTACACCGTGTACAGGCAATAGCTACTGAGGGAGAGCACGTGTGCTCCCTGCTTCGCTTCATGTCATTAAGCAGCACTGCATGGCTGCAGTGTGGCCATCTCTTGCCCCTTTTCCATGGACATTACGCAGGCCTCTCAATGCGTTCAAATTATTATTGCATGATAGTCATGCCAGGAAAAGTCCATGCTTTGCACACTGGGAAGAGCTGTGAGCTGTACTCAGAGGACTAACTACTCTGATGGTTATAGACATAAATCTCTAAACCATTTAGCACTTTCATTTTATATACATCTCGAATACATTCGCTTATCTGCAATATGGTGGGCATATTGAATATGCTTCAATTTGATTATCAGACTTACTGAACCATTGCGATTAGAGAGTATAATATTGTTTTTGATTACCTTGCCATCCGCGGGACAAAACCTGCTTTTGTCACTGGTCTGCCCTCTCACTGAGATATGAAAGCCTGCAACATTGGTCTGTTCTAAAATGCTTCATTGAATGTACTTGCCCTTTTGCATGGACTTTATTTTTCCTGGCTGTGGGTTTGCCTCCCAGACATCTGCAAGATTCTTCTTCAGGATAGGCTCTCACCTCCTTGCTGGAATTCTTTCTGCAGTGACCAGAACTTCCTACCCACACACACACACGCAGTTGGAGTGTTAGCTTGAACCATGCATACATGGACACTGGTGAATTAACACATTCTTGCACAGTAGTGACTGTACCCTAGAGTCCAGTTGCAGATCAGGGAATACAAACTGTGGAAATGCCAGAGTAGGTTCAGTCAGGAGCATGAGTAAAATTCCAGGTGCCATGGATACTCCTGGAGGGACTTTAGGTAAGAAATCCATGCTCTTTATTCTCACAGGCTCCTAAATCAGTCCCAGGCCAGTAACACCATGCTACCCTAACTCTTGTTGCTTAAGGGCACCATTAGTGCAAGGGGGGCTGTCATTTAAACTGATGCAATAGTCGTCTTTGAGTAGCCACAGTCCTGGAGGCTTTATAGATCTCCACTAAATGATCACATTCACTTGTGAACCCAAAAGCCTGTGGTTCGTCTTGGGTCCAAAGACAGTGTGATTGCTTCAATTAAGCCATTAAGGGTATGGGCAGAAGAGCAAGACAGCAAATTACGAGACAAAGATTGGATGGTTCCAATGCAGCCATTCTAACGACAGGGCCGATACGAGTGCTGTCCCGAACTGCTTTGACAGACGCTGGAATAAACACAAAATCAGGCTGAAGTACTTTCGTCAATGGGAGCAGAAGTCATTACTTGGACGGTGTCAATGAAGTTTAATTAGCCTTCTGGGCAAAGAGGGTGGGCAGTGCTGTGGGTGGGATGTTGAGATATAGCAGACAGGCTTCAGCGACTTTCTGCTGCTCTGCTCAGTGCTATTACAAAAAGGGTTCAGATATGTGAAAGGGGCAGGCCTTCATAGGCCGGGTCTCTGGCGTCAGTCAACAGCAACTGTGGAAAGGCTGAATTTTGTGCACATTTGGAAATGAGGAGAAACTGCAGGCAAACTGCACTGAGTGCTGCTCAGCTGTTGTGACTAAAACACCGTGATATCTATGAATAGGACAGGAGAGGATGTGCACAAACCAGGCCTGGAGCATAAAGTACTCTGTGGGACGGTAGAGGCAAAGATGGAGGGATGGAGAGATGGAGCGAGAAGAGGACAGATGGATGGGGGAGTGATTGGTCACCACAGAGCCTCAGGACAGCTGTTCCTTGATATATTAGAGGACACAAAGACCTAAACCCAGTCTCAGCCACAGAAATGGAGACCCTACTTCTTTTTTAGTGGGGGGGTGGGGGGTGTGGCCATTTGTGTAGCCACATGAATGAGGACGTGCAGGGGGGAAGGGAGCTTGTTTTTCTAATCACAAGCCTGGAGAGACATGTGATACATGGAGCTTTCCAACAAAATATAAATGCTTAATGAAGGTCGGAGGCTTGATCCTGAATCTTTTTAAAACAAGACATTAATTGTGCCTGTGTTATATGGAGAGCAGAGATTTAAACCCTACTGTAATCCTGGACACAAAGAGCCTGTGAACTCCCAGAGATGGTCTTTTTTCCAAAGAGAGGAACTCGCACTGCTCTCAGCTGTCAGCAGATGCAATAATACCACAGTAGGTTTGTTTTTTGCATTAACTAACGGACGTGAGAAAAAAGGAGAGAATTAAATGGCAGGGGCCACATTAGTGAAGGACATGGATGTACAAGATAAATATTGTTGGTGCAGACGGCCTTTTCAGCTGCTCAACCATATAAATAGCTTAAATTGCAAGTTTTTTTTTAAACCGGAATGGGTAAACAATGTTAGAATAAAGATAGAGCTGTTTTAAATGCAATGTGAAGGGTCTCCTGTCCTAGCGAGCTGCTAATACCGTTGCTGAGTACACTTTGAAAAGAGACAGCTGAACAGCAGTCACATAAAAATCAAGTTAGGGCAGTTTCTTCTGTAAGGACAGAAGCACGAGAGAGCGAGATCAGCCGACGTCCTGTCCTGTGACAGACCGTGCTTCTGTGCTGCTGTTTCAGTGTAACATTTCTCCTGCATTGCCTAATGATGCCTGGTTCATAAATTAACAATGCTGTTGTCAAAGTATAAGCATTATCTGTATAAAATGGGACCTTGAGTGGGTTTCCATGAGGTGCCTTGGAAAGCTGGAAGGTTTGAATTCTTGTGTGTCAATAGCCTCATCATAATGGTGACCCTTCTTACAGCGACTAAAGTTATTTTTCCCTCAAACGGAGATTGGCAGAGCTAAGGCATCTTAGACTAAATGCCAGATGTCCTTCAGACACATTCCCCTACTCATCATTATGAACATAACAGATCTAGCTCACTCACTGCTGAAACCACACTTCCATAAGAATAAACAATTTAGATGGCTGCAACAGGCCTGCGGAACATTCTCCAGACTCCAGAAATGTGTCATCTGTAACTTCATGTGTCTAGCTGTATACCCAATACTTGCAATAACACAGAAGATTCCTGTTCCTCAGAACAGCAAATCTTGTAGCTGTAACTAAATATACACAGCACACAAACAGAGTCAAGAGCTTCCCTTACTGTTTGAGATGGCATTAGAATAGCTAACTCCAAGTCTAAGCAATTTTGAATGCGGTGGTTCCAGAATACCAGAAACAACCACCTTTCTGAGATTGATCACACACTGCAGTGTCTACAGTTCACAAGAAAGGGTGTGGTGAATAAAAAAAATCTCCAATCCTTTCTGTGGCCGAAAATGCCTTGTTACGAGAGTAGTCAGAAGAGAGTGAACAGAATCATTAAAGTGTACAGGAAGACTACAATGTAAAAACAACAGTACAACAGTGATGTGTAGAATGTCTTCCCTGAACGCTCATCTACCCATGAAATGGGTTTGGAGGCACAAACAGTTCCTACCCAGTATTAACTAGCTGTGCCTAACAAAGTGGCCACTTACATTGTATATTTACCTTTTTCATGTCGGAAAGCAAAGCATAATCAATTAGACTTACCAAGGTGATGTTCTCAAAACAAAAACGCTCCACTGTGTTGAATGTTAAAAACTGTTGCCTTAACACAACAAGCCATATGTATTTTCTTCTTGCTCTTGTATATTGATCCCATGTTTGTTTAATGAATACAAATCAGCCAATAATCTGAATAACAGTCAGATTATCCAGGTGCTTTGGCGGTGATTAATTAGAGCACAAATAAAGCTTTGGGCTTCTAGTCTGAGTTCTGATCAAGCTGCCTTTGCACTGGTAGGAGTGGTGTCTTCATAGTGCTTCGAAAAGTCATGGGCCAGGATGCTTTGTAAATTGATCCTAAAGTACATTCTTCAATTGCCAACATATTGACTTATTAGTTCTCATTTTAAGTGCCTTTTTGTGACAACTGACAGTCTGAGAAAGGGGAGCATAGAAAATACAATTTGGAAGATAAATTTCAGTTAGGTCATTGTCACAGTGATTCACTGGAACTCCCACACCAGTACCAATGAAAATCTGCAGATTGTTTGCTGTTTATTGAAAATGACAGAATCCAACCTTGACCACTATCATGTCTGGTGTGTGCCTTGCAGGCATTTAAAAAGCCCAGTTATAGGAATCTCAGTAAAAGTGATGGAGGGCTGACGTAATCCACTGTGGCATTTTCATTCCAAACCAATCTTCTGCAGCTCTTCAATCCTGTTTGCCCACCCTGCCTCAGCCCCCCAGTCCGACTTCATCCACGTAATGGGACCTTAATTACCTGACTGCCCCTACTGCTGACAGGCACTGAAAAAAATTAGCTGGAACAACAAAGACGACGGCAACTTTTCAAATTAAAACTATCCATTCAATACTAGAAGCCAGGGATGAGAATTATACGAACATCACCTCCTTGAGATGATGTTCTCAGCAGACATCTTCCTGGTACATTATGGCAGGTTTCCCAACCCAATCCTCAGGGATCCACAGATGGTCCACGTTTTTGTTCCCTCCCAGATCCCTGCCTGACAGTCCACATTTTTGCTCCCTCCCAGCTCCAGGTAGAGAAAAAACATGGACTATCTGTCGGTCCCCGAAGACCGGACTGGGAAACACTGCATTATGGCAAAAGGGCATTGTCATTCTATGCTGATCAAATTGCTAACACTGTGCAGAGCTGTGCAAAACAGAGATACCAAGAACTCAGCATGTGTTTTATTATACTGGTGACTTGCCACCAGTGTCATATTAAATGTATTTGGTAAAACACATACAAAACAATAGTGCTCAACATTCTGTTACTTCAGAAGCACTAGGGAAGAAATTAATGCAAAAAACAGACAAACTGACTTCTGTCAATTGCATAATTAGGAACACTCCAGCTAAGCAAAGCACTTTTATAGGGTGGTGTGTTTTAACACTGGATGTGAGGTCATGGGAGTAGCCACTGAGGGGTGTGATTGCCTTCACTGAACACGCTTACTTCAAAGACCCCATCTCCTGATTGGATTGATCCAGTTGTTCTTTATAAGTAGCCTCCAGACAATCTGCCTTCTTTAATAGCTGGCTGTTCCAGAAGGCATTCTGCATCTTTGCAGACTTCTGCTCCTCCAAGAAGGAAAACAAAGGTGCGGGCAGAGAGGGAACCCTTGGGGAGTAGGAAAACTGGGTAGTCTCTCCTGTTCACTTCCTGCAGGTTTCCAATTTCAGGAGCCCTCATCCTGCCCAGCTCTCCCAAACAAGCGCTCTTTAATGTATAGGTCTTTATTCTGAGCCTCATTCTTGCCCCTGCCTGTGTTGTGAAATAGCATAGATGAGACTTTACACAGATGGGTGTGCTTGTTTAAATGCATTCAGACCCACAGTAACCAAATCAAACAGGAATCGAGAGAATGAGCCAATAATTACTTTCTGTTGATCAAACTGATGTCTACCAGCATATAAGTTAACTGAGCTTCTGCCGGCTATGCAGTGTGCCAGCATCACTGTGTTTTAGGCTTCTCCAGGGCCTTCCTTTGTGATTCCCTCTTCTTAGTTAGCGGCAGATCAGTACAACTATTTGTATACAATCCGCATGCATACGTACATTAAACAGCTTATTACTTTCCCTCAGGGACATGGAAGGGTCTTGATCATGCAGCCAATGTGTAACACAAACACGCAACATGGACAAATCCTTCCATAGTCTCAGGCCAGGGTGAAAGCTCTCAGAGGAATGCTGCTGAATAGATTAACAAGATTTCCATAATTAGGGAGCCTCTCAACAATAGGATCCCTTCGGCTTTGTCTCAGGATTGCGGCGGACAATGGGAGCGAGGGGACGACTGCTGGACAGCCATTTCTCACAGCCACTCATGGAGACAGCTCCTCAGCGAAGAACATCTGTCCCTCTGCTGGCCTGGGACAGCATGCATGCAGCAACACCCCAAAAAGACATCCTGGCCCACCCCACTCCCCATAACACAGCCCGACTGCCCACTGAACTGCTCAAAGATCTCACATTCTGCTTCATTGAGCAAAATGTGCTATGGCAGGCAGAGCAGACAAAGGCGCATGACAGAGTTTGTCCTGTTATTTTTCAGGGACCCTCTCAATCGTCACATTTGTCTTTGATTTTACTAAAACAGGGTAATATCAACCTTCTGTGGGCACTACCCATTGGGCGGTCAGAGCATTCAAGGAATAACACACAACAGATCCATGTCCTCCAGGCTGCACAGCTTTACAATTCCTGTCAATTCTAATAGTATGCATTATGTCTTCTAAATAAATGGGGAATTTTCCCCAGCATTTAATGGTGGTCTGCAGACCACTGCTGGGAAAAGATGAGGGAGTTACACATTTCAACTTTGGTCAAGCTTTGGACATCAAATTCATATTTTAATGAGTTTTAATAATAAATCATCTGTGAAAAAATAAATGACCGGTGTAATATATTGACAAAAGACCTATGATACATATTAATTCAACAAAGGGCGGGAGATGATATTGTGAGGGAGAACAAGGTAAAACAACCCATGGAAACAATTCTGGTTTTGGGATAAATTTACCAAATCCTTTTCTGGACACAATAGTAATAGAACTGTATTTGTATATTGCTGACATTGCCAGTCTTTGAATTTGAGAAAAAAAACACAGTACTGAGGCTTGTTTATAAATTTGAATACATTTGTACAAACAATGCATTGTGTTCCTGTCTTTGTGATGAGGAAAGCAAAAAAAAGATCCATTTCCACTTGCAAACTGGCTTCCATTGGTTCTTGGTCAAGCCAGCCCCTGAAAATAACCCCACAATTAAAGCATGTCATGCTTGAGGGAGCAGCGAAGGTTGGTTTGTTGGATTGCAGCCTTCAGCGTTGCAGGGCTGAGTCCCCTACTGCCTGCTTCTGCCACTTGCACGGTGACCGCTCTCCTGCTGCTCACTCGCAGTTTTTATGTCCAGCCCCTAGGCACCCATCCATCTCTGTCACATGTAGGTCCCCTTCAGCCTTCAGCTGTTCTGCTTGGTTCCGTGTACCAAATTTGAACCTCGGAAACCAGGCCCATCCAACTGGAAATGTGGCGTTAGGCCAACGCGACGTGTGCTCGAGACATCGCTGTGTTTGTCGCATAGGTGCCGAGATCCGCAAACATGTTAACGCACTGGGAATGGGGAGAACTGGATTTGAATATGAAGGGGTGAAGAACTAATTCAGTGGCCATCTGGAGGTCCTGTCTTATCGAAGAACAGCAGGCATAATCCAAAGGCACACATGGAAGCGAGACATTCGTCAACGGAGGGAGAGAGGTGGGGGGGGGGGGCAAAGCAGACGAGAGAGGGGTGGAAACATAAGGCCATATATGGTACATGACTTTCAGCTTGAGTTTAAATAGTCCTGACAACACAGGCACCTCCATGTTCCTCCTCTGAAGGAGCAAACTACAAGACTGATGCGGCTTTCCCCTCGTTCTGGCCTTTGTGGCTGCTGTTACCCTCACCCCAGGCTGAATTGGGACAGTTTAATAATACCCTGCTATGCCTGGAATGTCCAGCTAATGCCTCAGCAAAGAGCAGTTAGAAAATCCCTATGAAATGGCTGTTTTCAGCAGGGGGCTTGCAACACCCACACTGGTGACTCAGGAAGTGAATAACTTCTTTATTCTCTGAAAAAGAAGCCCCTTTCTTTTCTTACGGACACTATGCGGCAAAACCTTCCTGTTTCCATAAAACATCTGCTGTCAAAAGATGTTTGCAGTTCCCAGTATCGTTTTAGGAACTGATAATGTAATAAGAAGTTACCTATTTTCTCTCCAAACCACAGCTGATATGTTAAACAGCTTGCATTCTCTGTAATAAGCCACCTGCTTGTAACATGATGACTAAGATGACCATTTTAAGGGACAGCCGTCAACCCTGACTAGGATAAGCAGTTAGAAGATGGATGTATCAATGACTGAGCATACTGTCTATAATGCTGTAGTCTGATTATTCCATTATAATTTTGCTTATATATAAGTATAAAGCTTTTCTACATACATTGTAAATAGCTGGATATTTGAAATGTTAAAGTTTTTTTTTTATTTCCCTTTGAGTTGTGGAGGAAGTAAATAAAACTAAAGAGCCGTTTTAACTAGATACTTCTGTAGGAATAATTGTTTCACTGCCATTTGGGAGATGGGCAAGTAGGAAAGATGTTGCAAATCTCTTAATGTTTTTCAAGAAGCTGTAAATGAATGGCATGCTATTCTACTCCATCTATCCAACCCCACCCCCTCACCCTCAGAGCCTCTATACCATCGCTCTACCCCAGCAGGCCCCTGAGGTTTTTGGAGAATGAAATTGTAGAGGGGGCAGGAGGGGTGGAGGGTGTGTGTGCTGGGGGGTGTTGCTAGGGATGGGATTTCAGTGAAACATGCACAGCATGACAACAATAGGTCCTTGGGGAGAGGTGCACAGGCGGGCGATGGGATGGTGCAACACTCTTACTATCAAAGGGGACCACGTCTATTCCCAAATCTGCCAGGGTGACACTGTACGGTCCAACAACTAGTCTGCATGTTAGCGCAGCCTGTCTTCCGCAGTGTTTCGTGGCTTCATTATCAAAGGAGTGCAGTTGAATCCTCTCCCTGAATAATTAAAAAGCTCTTTGCTACCTCAAACAGCAAGGAATGTGAAGTTTTGAAAAGTAGCCAAAAAAACATTTGTGCAGTTTGCCTCCAGTTTCCTTCCACAGTCCAAACATACAGTTAGGTGAATTAGATTAACATGTATTCATTTATCTGATGCTTTTATTCAAAGTGACTTTCAGTAGAGGGAAGGGCTACGATTTAGTTGTGCTCTGTGGGATTCGCATTGTTAAGTTTTCCAGTGATGCACCCTGCAATCGGTTGGGTGCCCTGTGCTACCTAGGATACGTTCCAGGCTCTTTGCACCCCAGTACCGCATCAACAGTGGGAAAAGGGACAGATTATTTGGAAACAAAGTCATTGCAAAAGAAGCTTTACTCACAAGCTATCTTGTCAACTTGTTTTCTACAAATTTAACTTAATTTGTTTCAAAGTCCAAGGTAATTTTGCTTGGACATTGATCACAATCCGAACGTAACAGCTTATAGACCTAACACGCAGTGTCATAGTGTGATTGTTACTATGTAAGTTTTACTGTGTGTGCTCAGCCGTCCATCTTTTACTCTGCAGGCTTGTTGAAGATGCACTGGACCCCAGAGCATGCCCAGCCCCTCAGCCAGTGGCCCGAACAGCACCTGGACGTTTCCTCCACCACTCCCTCCCCGGCCCACAAGTCCGAGTTGTACCCAAACGGGCGCCGCAGCTACAGCTATGCCTGGGCAAATGACGACATCTCCGCACTGACTGCCTCCAACCTCTTGAAGCGCTATGCAGAAAAGTACTCCGGTGTACTGGACTCACCTTATGACCGGCCCACAGTGGGAACCTATCCTGAGCCTGGGGCCTTTGGGAGCCTAAGTGGGCAGAAGAGCGAACTCGAGCCATGGTGTGTGACACACGGCGCTGAGGCCTACTCTGGAGCAGAGGGTCTGACTGGAGCCAAGGCCATGACCACAACTGCAGGTCTGAATGGTGCAGGCAGTGGCTCAGCGGTGAACAGTAATCTCTCAGACCCAGGCTACAGTGGTGGCAGTTCCTGTGGGGGACCCCCTGCCTACAATGGCACTTACCTCTCCTCCGGGTACTGCCCCCAGCCCAGCGCAGCACTTCCCCCAGCATCCCTGCACACTCTGCAGCCTTCAGCTGCCCTGGTGCCCAGTTACACCCCACCTGGTCCTGTCTACAACTACTCTCACCAGTCCGCCATGACACCAGGCTACACTCACCCACCTGCATCCTACCTCCCCTCAGGACTGGCTGCACCCACCCCATTACCATCACGTCCAACTGTTGTGGGGGGCAGCTATGGCTACCAGAGTCATAACCTGGGAGTTTCTGAACCTGGGGGGCCATTGAAAAGAAAGGCCTTTGAGATGACAGTGGAGGAGGATGAAGATAACAGCTCACGCTACAGGAAGTACGGGTATGACCACACAAAGTCAGGTGGCAACTCACCTTACAGCGTTGGTGACAAGGGTGAGTGTCGTGGCAATGGCTTCAGCACAGCCAGCACAGACCCCCAGTCCTACAAGCCCAGCAAACCGTCTTCACAGCCAGGCCTGGGGCAAGATGAGGTTGGCAAATTCAGCGGACTGAAGCCCCTGGTGTCTCCACCGTACGGTGGGGCGGGGGAGTACAGCCCCACGTCAGGGATGAACGGTGAGAATGGAGGAGGGGATCCTGGGTTTCCGCAGCACCGGCTAACCCTGAAACTGCCCTCAGAGGAGCAGCTGAAAGGAACAGATTCCAGGTTGCTGGAGCTGGTTACCGGGGAGCTGCAGGACAGCAGCCCCGCGCTGCCCTGGGGGGAACTGCTCGGCCATGCCCACACTAAGGCCGCACTGGAGGAAGACCTACTGTGGCCCGTGCTGCGACCCGGCAGCACCGGCCGCCCACCCCGGACCATCCTGCTCTTCGGCCCGAAAGGTGGAGGCAAAAGCACACTGGCCAGCTGCCTGGCCTCACAGCTAGGGGCCACATTCTTCCGGCTGAGCGGAGCTGCACTCGCCTCCAAGTGGAAGGCAGAGGCTGAGAAGGTCCTGCACACGCTCTTCCTGGTGGCAGGCACACGACAGCCCTGCGTGGTCCTCATCAGTGAGCCAGAGGCGCTGGTGGAGGACGGGCTACGCCGGCAGCTGCTGTCCTATCTGGAGACAACACAGCTGGGCAGCACCGGCCTGGTGGTGGTGGTCTGTGCCACCCGCAGGCCTGACCTCCTGGATGAGAGCGCACATCGCCTCTTCTCCAAGCGCTACTACGTGTCCCTTCCGGATGTGGGCGTGCGCAGGCAGGTGCTGCTGCAGGCCCTGGCACCCCAGGGCTGCTGTCTGAGCGAGCGCGAGCTGGCCACTCTGCTCCAACGCACAGAGGGCTTCTCCATCCGCGAGCTGCTACAGCTCTGCCAGCAAGCTGCGTCTTCTGCCTCCCCCCCGCCGCCTCTCCATGGGCTGCCCACGCCCCTCGCACCCCTGGCTTTCAAGGACTTTGAGAATGCTTTCTGCAAGGTGCGGCCCCACGCCACACCCAAAGAGCTGGACCTTTACGTGGAGTGGAGTAAGACCCCCAGCCACTGAAGCGTCCACCAGATCGCTCCCTTAGAGAAGTATCCATTGGGGATCTTTATTTGAACCAAGTACTTATCTTGCAGCCAAAAATAAGGGGATGGAAAAAGATTAGGATTGGGGTGGAAGCATAAAATTTAATATTATCTGATTAATATAAGGAAAATGGTTTTCATTATATGTATATACAAGTTTTTCTCCAAAGAGCCAAAAGACAAACCTTTATTGAAGAGCTGGGTATTGGGGCTTGGGACAGTCTGAATGACTTGTACGTTGCTCTTCTCAGGATTGTATTTATTACTGGTCTTCTCCATAACACGGCAATGTGTTGGTCTTTAGGGTTAACCAGTGGTTTACTGTTAAAACGGCCATAGAATGTAAGGTAACCAGCCATAAGAATCATATCGCTTAAAACCAAAAAAAATAATGTTATTGCTTCCAATATGGAATTCTAGCACGGTCTCCCAGTTCTGTCCTCCTGTTCACTGGTCTGAAGGACTGTAATTCGCTGACTGGTGCTAATGTCATCACTCTGGCTGAACTGGTCTGACTCAGTTGCTAAAATTACATGTGGCCCAAAATCAGAAAGAGTGTCACCACACTGAAACTGTGCTTGCTGAAAAATGAGTGGCTTTTCCCATCCAGCTGTGCTTCCATTGCTCTGTCCTCCTCCAAAGGTTAAGTTAACTTCGTTAACGGGAACCTGCAGTCAGTTTACAAACCAGTATAGTTTTTTTTTTTTTTTTTACTGACAAAGCTTCTTAAAACCTTAAAAAAGACTTATAATGTCTTTTGAGTAAATGTTTTTTTGTTTAGTTTATTTTTGCTTTTAAAAAATATATGTAGTTTTTTTTTTCAAATACTCAGGAAGAATTTCGTTACCTCTGAATGAAAGAATGTATGTTATGTAGGGTCTTAGTAGCGTGATCTGTGGACAGTGAACAGTGAGGTGTCACAAGCCAGCATGCACACACTCTGCTTGCACCTTCACAGGAAACACTTGAAGTTGCTACCAAGATTTAACATTGAATGTAATTCAGGTATTTTTTCAAGTGATATTTTATGCCATAAATCATTTTTTTAAATTACACATAAATATTTTTTTTTCCATGTCTCTCTCGTTTTATTGTAGATTTTGTTAAGGTGACAATGGTCTTCATTAAGCGTTCAGTAGACAAAAAGAGGCCGTTTTTGTTGGACAAACTGAAAAGTGCAGAATGTCTGTTTATATGTATGAATGAAAAAAGCAAGTGGTAAGGGGTTAGGGCTAAAATGAGGTTTTTGTTATTTTTATAGTTCATTGTTTTTACTTGTTTTTACTTGAATATAAAGCTCCTTCATCACAGTGTCAGTGTGATAAAAAAAAAAAAGCGCACTGATCCAAATCTAGCACCACCCGAACTCTTAAGCGCTTCACCAGAAAAAACCTGGGATACATGACATACTCCCCTGAGACCTATAAATGATCCATTTTCTTTACCCTATTGTTGTTGTTTTCATTCTGGGCAGATAGAGAGTAATGAAAACATTTTTCTTTCTTTTTTTCCTTTCCAGCTTAGTCTCAAAGGACGCATCAGCACATCTCAGTCAAATCTCTGGTGTCATTTGCGCAGTTTGGCTCCAGTGGATGTCTTATTTTATTTTGTTGTTGTTGCTGTACAGATGCAGGCCTCCCTTCCCCCAGCTTCCCACAGTCACATTTGCACCTTGCTGTGCAGTGGAGCCAAGGCCCCCCTGACCACAACAGGCCTAATGGAATGGGGCTACTCTGATTGATGTCCAGTAACCTTATATTACCATTCAGCCGCTCGAGTCCAGCTGGTGGCTTCAGTCATGCCATACAGCCAGGTCAATCGGAACGACCCCTGCTGCATGTATTGATCCCTGCTTGAGGGAAGACAGGAAATACAGACAGAGAAACAAGTACCTACACAGTTGTTCTAATAGCACAGCTGAACGAATGAGGTTTGTTTGGACAAGTAGAGGCAGCTCCATTCGTTGTGCCCAAAATGCGCTTTTCGAAAAAAAAAAAAAATTATTATGCAAACGGTTGCTCCTGTTAGATTCTACATACTATTTTTACAACAAGTGCAAAATTTCTAAAAAGTATCAATGGAAGTTAACCTGAAAAAATCAGCAAATATAGTGAATCCCAATGTTTATAACATCCATTAGAACCATCCATCCATTCAGCTTTCAAATACTTATCCAGTGCAGGGTGGCAGTGACCCTGGATCCTGATCCCAGGAATCACATGGAACAAGGCAGGTTGGGATGCCATTAGTTACCATACATACAGGTTTAAATATATTGTACATTATATTACTGATCATTAAATTAAAAAGCAGCGTGGCATGTTCGAGGGGAACTACTGCTTACCGCATGTCACCTGAGAAAAAGTCATCCATCATAGAATGTGACTTGCTCATTGTGTTGGATCTTATTCCAGCTTCTGTGATCTAGGTATTTGACGTGTTGTCTGTAGGGTTCCTTGGCTAGACTGCGAAACAGCATAATGATCCTGGATGGGATCATATCATGTTGTGTAAAATTCTGAACGGCAAATTTTTAATTGTGTAAATGCTATTTTAAATATTATATTACATTACATGCATCCACATATGATATACATCACCTCACCTGTCATGCATTTTATGACACATATATATTAAACTGGTGGAAAATGTCTGTCCAACAAAAGCGGTACTTAATTGCTGTTTTTAAGTAACTCTGTTCTTGTTACTTGTACATTCTTTGTAACCATTTCTACCTCATTTTGTGACATTGTACATGAAAGTATTTATTTCATGTCACTTTTTTGATGTCTAATGATAATGTTCTTGAACTGTAATGGTCTACCTCAGAAAGGACTATTTTAAGAGAAAAGTATCACTCAGTATTAAAGAGATTATGTCAGCCTTGGCGTGAGATTTCGTTTTTTAGTAACTGTCCAATTTAAAATGAATGTGGAACATCAAAGATGAGAAAATGAAATGGAGCACGGGGTCACTGTACCACCTCTTCCTACCTTTTCCTACTGCCAAAGGTCTGTGGAAAACTAAGAAAGTGCCTTGAGGTCCACCAACCAGCAAAGGTAAAAAGGATAAGATTATGAGATTTAGATTTTAAGAAAACAGGAAAAGACACACACTACCCAGGTGATTAGTTAAAGTTTACACTCTGAATTTCTCACTGTCATTCTTCTGAAGTAGGAAGCAACCGGACTTTCACTTACATTTTTGTTTTTTAATAAGCCATTATGCTAAAATCTGACTTTGACATATTAAAATTCTATGTTTAATATATCAGAACTTGCCTCTATATTAACTAAAGATAAGTAGTTAAAGCAGTAATTGATTTTCATAAAGTGGTCTGCAGATCTGGTCCTGTTTTAGATGACCAGATTCATCACTCGCTTCATTAGGCTCTGTGGGCTGTGGGCAGCTAATTGAAATGCTAATGAAGATGTATGTCTCGGCTGAGCCAACGGCAGAGTGAGATTTGTCCTCCAGCCATGGACAAAGGGCACCTGAAATAGAACAGAATTCCCTTAGTCACAAATGTTGTTCTAACCCAGATGTCACCTTGGGAAGACGGCAGAGGATTACTGGAGTGCTGAGAGAGGCCCATGGAGAGGAAGGTTATTAGAAGAACCTTCTTAGTTCTTAAGTTAATTTGCCAGATTCCATGAAGGAGGAGCTGGGATCTCATTACACATCTGTCATCGCATTGGCTCTCAGATGCCTGTAAAATGATCCAAGAGTTGGCCAAGGAGTCTTTTTAAGTGTACAAACTTAGTTTCTTTTTTTGAGGATCGGCCTGATTTTTGTTGCACTAGGAACTGACGATCAGCCTCTGTGCTCATGGTGCTACCATTCAGACTATACAACACACAACTTGGGCCAGCAACACAAGCATGCGGCCCACAGGGAAAATGAAATGTTATACAGCCTGGTACACAGGACACAGGACAGCCTCTGGTACAGAGCGTCCCTGTGCTTAGTTTCAAAGCAGCACTGCCATTCATGCAGTCATGCAGTTCTCCTAAGGTGTCACATTCTGCACATAAACTGCACAGCACAGCACAGCACAGCACAGCACAGAACACAATGACCAGCAAATGTTGTGCAGCCATATCTACAGAAGACTAAGGTCGCTCCCAAGGGGGACTAATCAAGCTCATATCACAGACTCCATGATGCACAGACTCCAAGATAGGCCTGCAGGAAGACTCAGGGTCCAGAACAAACACGATATGTTCAATTACAGCACAATTATTTAATGCTGGAGCTGCACATTATCACAGAGTGACAGCTATAGGCTGAAGAAGCACAACATTGGCAGTATGTATATATACAAAGTGAAATTCCAATTGTTTATACAGGAATTATCTGTATTACTTCAAATACTTGGTAATATTTAAACAAATTTGGAATGAAAATGTAAAGTATAAAAGTAGTTTTCGTTTGGCATGTCTTTTATTTTTTTCATTTATTTTAGTTCAAAATATCCTTGTGATCTTATGAAATGTTTAATACTAAATTGACATTGACAAGACTTTAAATCAATAATTATTCACTTAACAGAATTTGTAGTTTCTTATACTGAATTATAAATATTTAATGTTTAAAAACACTGTCAATCTCTAAAACATTCACACAGGGCTGCGTAACAGATTGGGGTTATTATTCATTACTGCATTTTTTTGGGTGAATAACGAGGAAAAAGTTTGTTCTGGTTTAGAGTCAAGTATCAGAATTCTGTTAAAGATGATTGGCACACAATAATAAACATTTTTACTGTTTGAAAAGTAAATAATTTTTTAAAATTCCAATTGTCCACATACCTTATTATTTTACATAAGAAGTATCTATAGTGAATTCAATGTAGGGCCTTAAATATGACCAAAAACTGGAAAAAATGCAAATGACGAAACCAACAGACAGATGAAACGCACTAAACTAAATCCAGTCTCTCCTTGAGGGGTTAATTTCATTTCACTTCAGTTTGCAGACCTAGTACTATTAGTGACTGCTGTAAACAGCCAACAGGACACAAAAAAGGTTTGGAGTCTGGTTTGGCATGGTTGTACACGGAGAAATAAGATGTCCAGGAAGCTTTCCTGACCAAGCTTAATACGATGATTACTTTACTTTAAACATATGTTTAAATTTGTATTTCTCAGGAAGAAAAAACAAAACAGCTACATTTTTCTGTAAGAGAAAGCCTCATAAAAATTACACCTTATGTGTATGTTACAATACATACTCTTGCTAGGTTGTCCCCTTTATTTAAATATATTTCATATATTTATTTTAAATACTTTTTTTCGTAAATCGTAAATCGATTTTTTAAAAGCACACAAATAATATGCCTGTGATGGGACGCCTGCCTTATGTCCATAGCCTCCGGGATAGGCTCCGGACCCCCCGCGACCGACCCTAAACAGGATAAGTGGTTACAGAAAATGGATGGATGGATGGACAAATAATATACAAAACAAAAAGAATGTCAAAGCAGTGTTTAAGAAACCTGAAAACTGTCTCTAAATCTTGGATTCCTGAAACTGCATCTTTTTGCCTTGATAACTTCAGAAATATGAGGCATTTGGTTAACAAGTTTCAGCAGGAAATCATCTGACATGTCTGCCCAACTCTCCTGCAGCAGGTCCCAGAGATGTAGGGTGCTTACAGATTGTTTTACTTTGCCTCTTCTGTCCAGTTTGTCCCTTACAAGTTCTATGGGATTGAGGTCTGAAGACTGGCTAGGCCAGACCATTATTTTGAGGTGCCCACTTTCCTTCTTCTCCAGATAATTTTAAGGTGTGTTTTGGGTCATTATCTTGCTGAAGAGTAAAATGCTGCCCAATCAGCTGTAGTCTTGGTGGAATGGTATGTCTTTGAGGTATGTTATGATCATATTGAAGTATGTTAGCTATGCCTCTAACAATAACTAACAACAACTAATTACCTGAGTGTCTGACAACACTGCCAAAATATGTGCCAGGACCACTACTTTGGGGATTGTTTTGAGGTAACAATTATAATTCATAAAAGCTTTTCAGATATGTCACTTAACTATGATTTTTTTTCAAATCAAGGAAGCATACATCTTTTAAAATAAATGATTAATACCCCATTGCAGCTGAGAGGAAGGCAGATGGGTGAGAAGTGTTTGATAATAGGTTTAAATAAGATTTAATGAAACAATTTAACCTGAGTTACCAGCAATACAATCTGTTTCCTTCTGGCACTGAGGGCTACCTCTTCCTCTAGGCTGAGCAGGACTTCCCAAAGGCATGAGACCAGCTGTACAATCTCCAATGCCTCCGATCAAACACTGGTACAAGGAGCATTTGCATTAAAATTTTGGCTGCCAAAATGCAGTAATAAATGCAGGCATGTGTAATATTTGTAGCACACAGCAGGTGAAAAACACTGTTTATAGGGAACATTATAAAAATTTTGTGCTTTGTATTAGCCAATCTTGTTCAGTTCACTGAAGCATTAGGAAAGCTGCTCTTTGAAGGTGCATATGGGAACCAGTCTGAAATGTAACAACACTGTGAAGACTCACACACCTCAAACCAGTCAGCCTTGTTCCCCTGCTCCACTTCAAACGTCTTGTCCGCCTCAAAGTGAACAAGAATGATGACTAACTCCGTTTCAGCCGGTGTTGCTGTTTCCTGTCTGGAGACTTAAAACACCACTGACTGGAAACTCTGATTTAACAAAATTGTAATTGTGGATCCATAATCTACAAGTTACTTATTATAACAGCATATTTTACCAGGTACCAGGCTATCAAAAATAGTAGCAAGTATAAGTGACACTGAAGAAAGGAATGTGGTAGTAGATAAGTAGTAGTTATGAGTAGTTAACTGAACCTAGTTAAACAATGCTAGTTTTCTGTAATGTGCTGTTATGCCACCCAGCTTCCATAATCGCTTATTCAGTACAGGGGTGTGGGGAGCCTGCAGCTTATGCAATAAGACTTTACTTTTGAGATACAAACATGTATACACATTTTAATGATGATATATCCTCTGCTTACAGAAAATAAAACTATTTCCCAGTATGCTGTAAGTGTTTGCCATATTAATTTTCTATTGAATAATAGCTATCAGATCTGTTTTGGTTGTATTGGGTGGTTAAAATAAGTTTCAGATGGCTTCAGCAAGACAGAAAACAAGAATTTTTTTTGCCTTTTTAGATTATATTACACAGATCAGCCATGTATTCACCTTCCCTTAGAAGCTCATTTCTGCAATATTCTAACAATAGTAAGTGTTTAGAGGGAAGGTTAAACCACAAGGAGTGTTTCTGGTCCAGTGATGACACTTAACATGCATTTAGAACAGAATGATAATATTCTATGACCCGAAATGAAAACATCCAGCAAAATGTAGCAGAAGGAATTCAAAGTCAGGCACCCCAAGGTTGTACACCAGGTTTTACTTACCATAAATATAAAACACACTTATGATCAAGAGAGGGTGAGAATGAAAGGTTCATTCCCTGTATCACAGGGCAATACCATACATAATAACCCTCCCACCGAACACACCTTTCCCCCCATCGCTGCTCCTGCCCTTCCTTTGTCCTGCCCACCCTTAATACTCATGGCTGACATCAGCGGAGGGCCCTGACACAGGGTGAGTTAGGGCTGCCAGCTGGTAGCAATCACGGCCATGCTGAAGCCAGGGACACATACACCCCCAGGCTAAAGCGGCAACCGACCCAACCCCAGCCATCCCTTCCCCCGTCCTACTCCACTCCTGCGTTATCCTAAACAGCTGGATTAGTTCCAGATGCTGGCAATGCAGCAGGAGCCTTCACCTAAAGGGACCCTTTACTCAAAGCTATTACCATTCAAAGATGAGACATCCCATCAGTAAAAGCACTCCAGGTTCTCATACAACAGCAGCAATCAGACTTACTTATTTCATGTTTACTGGCAAAGGCAAACACCATTTAAAGGAGGTGTTCTGATGGGAAGTCATCATCTTCACAATAATACTTACTGTCCTGTTATCTACGCTACTGATCTGCTGGCGTGGTAGAGTTTTTGGGGGTGACCACTGGCAGGCCTCTTTGTTAATACAGTCTTGACACCCACTGTCATCTACTTTTTCACGTGCCTTAAAAATTAAGCCTAGGTATCACTGTTATAACACGCGCTGGGAAGTCCCTACACTTCAGCTGTTTGATCGATGCACAGTTTTAGATACCTGGGGTTAATAACACGTCAAATGCTATTTAAAGGCTAGAACTACATGATAGTTGCCTGTACTCGAACCTTGCCAGGTGTGCGACGCCAAAAAAAGGGTTTAATGAAGCGCAGCTTTCAATGCTTCAATGCGCCGCGCCTGACGGGAAATTGGATGTGAAAAGGGGAATGGGTCCGCATGAAAATAAAGCCCTAGCCTCTAACTCGACGAGCGCAACATCACGGACTGCCTCCCACCAAAGTGGAGTAACACATTTTATATTAATGTTCATATCCGACCTTATTATTTAAGTAAAAATCAGGAAGACGTAAGTTATAAAGGGCTTGTCATTTGTGTTTCAAGGATTAAGTTTGTAATTTTGAGTATTATCTGAACGGAGAGTAACAGAAATCCACTCTCTCTGAATTTTCCTTTGTCATCATTTAAACCGAAACCACGCTACGGTCTCTTACACTGTCCTTTCGCATACTAACTCCACCCTGCCGAACACATGCGAGCCCAGGCTGAGGTCCTATTCATACTCTATCTTCTCCTCTTGGACGTAATATGGAAGCTAAAGCTCTTCTTCCATCTGGCGGTGAAAATGTGGAGACATTGAACTCTTTAACGGGCTCTTTTCCAGTAACTCACTAAGACAGTAATTATAATTGCCGTTATTCACTTCCATTATTAAATACAACCTAAGTCTCTCAGTAGGAGGATACCATTAAGTATTACAGTTTGACCTGGGTAAACCCAGCAGTAGCTCTCACAGTAATAATAGTACTTAACATTAGATAGTTAACATTAGTTTAACGTTGATGGTAATTTTAACATAGCTAACACGTTCGGCTTGTTACAAGAAATAAAACACTAAAATAAAACCCTGACGACATCTCTGCTTGTCTACCCGCAGTTTTCTGTTTGCAATATTCCTATATAGAGAAACCTAAAACTTTATGTAGTTACTAAACATCCAACTTCTCCCCTCATACTTTCTCATTCGAATTCAGTTTTAGGCCGCATATTCAGAATATGTGATTAAGCAACGCAAATCTACTAGAATGTTTTTGTTAATTGTAAGCAAAATAGGGACATATTCATCCCTAAATAAAAGCTGGTGGTTCTGGAAACACCCAAACCACCATGCAATTTTAATAAGTTTATTATTAGACTGTGTTTGTCTTATTAGCCTGTTCATCTTTCCAGAATCCACTGAATTAAATATTTTCCTAAGGGCTAAAAATCGACCACCATTATATTTATGAATAGACGTGGTTAATCGAATTCGTTCATTTGAAAGATCCGCTCAGAAAATGTATTGATTAGTTCACTTCCGACGCTTCCCTTGGATTATATTCGGTTGGGGAGTGCCCTCTATGTTTAACAAAATGGTATTAATACTGGCTCTGACTTGTGGTCGTTAACGGCGAAAAAGGGTTCGTCCAAAAAGAACGAATCGTTCATAAACAAATGAAGTCTAGGAACAACGAGCCTGGATGTGTGCCGCATGTGTCCGAAACACACATTTTTTAACACGCTGCTTTACAAAAGATATGCGTTGCACATTAGTTTATGTAAAACTTTAACGGCAGTGCGGAGACTCAGAGGTTAGCATCATAATCTCACCAGTAGGGATGGACGAAATTACTCTTTTTGGGACACAGTTTGTCTGATTCGTTCACCAACTCGTTCAGTGGACTGTGATGTCGGCGGGTGAGGACAGCAAGACGGGACCCAGCTCTTCGCAATTTACCCGCGTTGGAGAACTTTATTTAGAGTACAAGCAAGTAAAGGACAGGAGACACAGAATGGGGATGCATTTATATACAAGACTAATAAGGGGGTAACGAAAGACAGACACGCACTGTTAATATTACAGGCCAGACAGGGAAGGAGGGTACAGGAGGAGCAGCAGCGCCATCTGCTGGCTCTCACAGGGATTGGACGGGGCAGACCGGAATGGATCGTTCCGTTTGCGTAAAATAGATAGGAAACACTCGTGTTCCGATATGTCAAAAAATAGCCTATTATGTGGGCTGAATAGTGTTAAGGAGTAAATTAAATACCACCAATAAGTAATGTGAGGAAAATAATATGTTATTGAATTATAGTCTAAGTCTCAACATTGTACCTTAGCTACTCATGTTTGTTAAAAACACAAACCTAACAGCTCATCACACAGTCAACTAACTAGTCCAAACGCTAACAAACCTTGGTTAAAATAGTTATAAATCGTTAACATTTTGCATCTCTAAAATCTAATTGCAGCTTACAGAAAGTCTCTGCCCATGTAGGCTATATACTACTACACCAGTAGATGGTGTATTTCAGTCAGACTGAGGTACGGCTCTCTCGTTCATTAGCCGAGTCTCTCGTTCATCAACTTGTTCACTCCTTCAAGTCTTTCGTTCAGAATGAGTACGAGACCCGAAGGAGTGGATAGACTCTCTCCTTCATCGGCTCACTCACCAACACGTTCACTCCTTCGGGTCTCTCGTTAAGAACTAAAGACTGTCGTACATTCACTGTAGGCGAATACGTTCAGTCCCAGGTACAGTTTCCAGGCAGTCATATTGTGCCAAGGCCCGGCCGGTCGTAATTTGCATGTTTCCTGGCGTGCAGTGCGCTATGTGTAAATCCAATTATAGCCCCTGTTTGTGTTATTTGTGTAAATAATGTGCTGTGTGTCGTGTATGCAAGTAAGTTTGTGTCCTGTTTAATTTCGCGTCCGATGATAGCATGTTCAACCACTTGTACATTACCCACTGTGTGCTGTTCCCCGTTTGTTGACCTCCCCTCCGTGTCCCTGTCACGAAGTAAATCGTACGTAGGTGCTTTTTTATGGGGAGCCTTCCTTACAATAGACAGCTGACCAGTTACTGTCCTGTCCTGGCTGTTCCCTTAAACACTCTGCGGACCGGTTCCAGTAACTGCAGCTCCATCAGCAGTTCGCAAAACCAGCGATTCTGCGAGGATCCGCAGACCGTCTGTGCCTCCTTGCATTAATCCATTCATATTCGCCATTTTGTTGTTGCGTTATACATACAGGCTACCCAGCGTGTCTGATTTGAACTATCAGGGACAGTGTTATTCAGGGGAAATAGTGTGTTAACATAGCCTACAACTGGAGGGAATCAGCGCTGAGATCCTTCATTGGCTTGGTTTAAAAATATTAAAAAGGTAATGAAAGAAATACGACACTAATGTATACATACAACAGTAAAAATATGAGCCCAGGAGGTATTTATATTTTTCTTACATTTAAATACAAGTTAAACGTAATTACACAGGTCTGCAAAATCAAATTGACGCTCCACCTTCTGGTCATTAGAAGGTACTACTCCCCCCACGGGCGAGGGCCTACTACGTAACACTCAACAAAAGACTAATGCATTTCGTGACACAGCAAAAGACGGAATACATTTCGTGGCGCCTTTCGTGACTCAGCAAAAGACGCAATACATTTCATGATTCTACTGAATAAATTTGTCCACGAAATGACTATCATCCGCGAAATGTATTTCGTCCACAAAATGACTATTCTTAATTCACGAATTGTATTTCGTCCACGAAATGACTTTCTGTAATTCACTAAATGCATTTCGACCACAAAATGACTTTCTTCTGTTCACGAAATGCAAAGTGCTGATATCAATTCCGTGCACAAAAGGAAACATTCCTTTTGATTTCTGTGCATGAAAGAAACTGAAGTCCTTACGCTTTTGTGGACAAAACGCAACAAGGCGTTACTTGATTTCGTCATTAAATAATGCTTTTTGTGACACAGAATGTATTTTGTGCACGAAAATGAATGCTTGACACTTGGCGCCCCATACTTTTTCGTGTGAGTTTGTGTGAGTGAATTTTATTTCTGTACCGTTCTGAGTCTTTTTAAAGACTTAATAAAAACAGCTGTTCTAGACGGCATTTGGTCTCTGAGTCTCTTTGCTGCGCAATGTTCGGGTCCAGCTTAGGCCTATGTTTGTTTACAGCACGTCCTTACATGCCTCATAGGCTCCCACTGGCCATAGTCGAGAGGGGAAGCAGCATTTATGTCATATTTCTGAAGTCGAGAGGAAGAATGAAAAGAATGAATCTTTGGAGGGAAGTGAACGCGAGTGATTAGTTCCTGTAAGGGACTCATTCCCCGTGAACGAATCGTTCGCAAACGTCACACCATTGCTCACCAGGGTTGCTAATTTTGGTCATCTGGCTGGAGTCAGATTCTCAATTCGAGACCAGTCTCCACACACATGCACACGCATTGACATATATGTACCAGTTTTATTACCTTGTAAATAGCCTGTAGGGTTTGAAAACTACTCCAACTCTTTTGATGTAGCTAATTTTATGTTTATAATGGAATAATATAGATTTTCCGTAAGATTTCTTTTCTCTGTTAGTGGGTACAACTATTATTGGTCTGGTCGCTCTGATGGCTGCCATAGGGAGTAGCTGTTGCTGTGGCGGATCGGCTCCTGCCAATGGTGTCTGATGTCACTCCTTTCAATGAGTGTATTGTGATACGTAGACTAAGACACTCTCTGGGTGTCTTGTTTGTTGTGTTGGTGTATGCTCCGACCATGGTGAGTGATATCTCGGTGACAGAGACATTTAATTCGCAACTTCGTTTGGTTATTGATGGGTGCCCATGAGATGACATTCCTCTGGTCATGGGTAACTTCATTGTGACCACTGGCACCGACAGGGCTAGCTGTGAGGACTGTGTTGGTCCCCATGGATCTGGCGACCATGGTGAACGTGGCTCCGTGTTACTTGACAGTGCAAAAGGTCAGGGGCTACAGGACACTGGATCCTGGTTCCTGCACCCTGAGCCACATCGTTGGACTTGATACTCCAATACTGGTGGTGCCGCAAAGGAGATTGAGCATATCCTCATGGGCAGAAGCTGGAGGCTCCTACAGAAGTGCAGGATCTACAGAAGTGCAAAGTTTGTGAATTCTGACCACAGATTTGCTGTTGCTACTCTGAAGATTCAGCTTAGGTCCAGTAGGCTACCACCTACTAGGAGAATGAGGCTGGACCCAGCCAGGCTCCAAGCTGTTTCTAATGAGTTTGCAGGCAGATTGTGTATGGAACTTGCAGACTTGGGTGCAACAGCTGATTCTAATGTGATGTAGGAGACCTTCCTCGACAAGACCGTGAAGGTTGCTCAGGGTTGCATTGGGGTTGCTGGTGTCGCCAGAAGGAGGTGTTTCATCTCACAGGGCACCCTGGATATTACTGAGAGGAGTCACTGCTCAAGGCCAAAATACCATGGTGTAATATATAGACAGTATGGCAGTATACAAATTTAAATGATATTACCACTAAGATTAACTTTATTTATCTCAGCGGGAAATTAATACACAAGCATAGTCTAAACCAAAGGCAACATTTGATGGCATGATGTTGTTTGTGTTTTAATGTATTTCATGCACCAAAGCTTATGCTAGCTGTCAAATGCCAATCATTTGATCAATAATGGGCTGGATCTGTAGTATAACTGGCATTAATAACCACATTTCTTCAAATGATGAATCTGTTATACTATAAAGATTAGGATTATATTAAAAAGCCCTAAAAACACAACCTCAAAATAAGAACAACCATTTCACAAAAAAGGCACCTGCATCTCAATGAAATTATAAACGATTTCAGAAACAAAAGCCCAAATTCGCTTATAATAAGTAGACTTGGCAACAATGGATCTTTTTTGCCAAACCTGCACCCTTACCAGTTATACAAAGTTAAGACCCATGTCATGCACTTGCATAATTATTCATAAAATAGCTGATTACCTTTTATTGTCTGTATTGACACTGGCAAAGCCACTTACAGGAACTTGAAAGATAAACTTTTTTGTATTGTAGTGCTTGCCATTTTGAAGTGTTCACTCTTTGCTTGATTTCAGAACTCACTCTGGTCGTCTATTTCCAGTTTTTGGATGAACATTACTACATGAATATCCCATATCTGAAATACTAGTTACATTAGGTATATTTCCGTCAGTTTAAATTGCTGCTAGAGAGCAGCATAGTATTTTGGTGTACTTATAGATTTGATTCACTCTGAACTGAAATATGGTCTGGCGTATTTTGCTTTTGTTGCAGCTACATTTATATCACTGTAAGTCATTGACAGCTGAAGAATTAAAAAAAATGAACATTTTTTTAAATTAACCGGATTTCATGAAATGTTATTTTTGAATTTATTTATTATTTTTTATTGATGCTTATTGAACAAACACAGAGCAATTTATCATTACACACGCAAAGTTCCACTGCAACAACCAAGCAGCAACCGCAACCCAAAAAAATATGCACATACATATGCACACACCAATATACTCGTCATATATACATATACACATACATAACTAAACAACCAAACACGGAGGGGGATTTGAAAAGAAATAGTAACGGGATCAGGTTGGTCAGGTTCCGTCGTAAAACGTGCCGGAAAGCGTCACGTTCTAAGCCCTTTTTACCAGCAGGTGACTAGTGAGCATCGGAAGTCTCATGAAATGAGCCGCTTCTTAAATCACCTCTAGGAATTTTCGGTTCCTAGAAAATGTACAGTTAATCACTACAAAGCGCCATATGACATCTTGTAAAATCGTCAAGGTGTGCTATACTTAAGAAAAACTAAAACCTGAAGCTTTGAGCCTAGCGAATTTGCGACAGAGGGGTGCTTCTAGCAAATTTACGACATCTGTCGCTGGTTTGCGTCCCTCTGCGTCAGCAGGAATGAATGAAGCGTCATCGCTCCGGCTGCGTCTGGGACAATTCTGCTCAATACTTCTCTTCTCTCAAACTCATTTATAAATAAATATTAACGGATCGCAATTGCTACTGTAGCTTATTCTTTTCAAAACGTCAAGCTTTGTTTTCAGCATCAGAATGCGGCGCGGGTTTCAGGCTTTGTTTCCTTTGCTGTGTGTTTTGTCGGCGTTCTGCTGCACAACGAGTGCCGAAGTCTCTCTTGTAAATGAGGAGGTGAAGCGCACAGTGGACCTGAGCACACATCTAGCTAAGATCAGCACCGAGGTGCTACTGTCCAACCAGGGAGGCTCTGCAGCGCACAGCTTTGTATTGGCACTTGAGGCCGATCTGGCCCGTCATCTCGCCTATATCGGAGTGTCTGTGAGTACCCTAAAGCTGCTGGGCCCCTCAGCCGGACTCGGTCCGCAAAGCGCGCGGCAGAAAGCTAACTGCAGCTGTCAATGAGCGAATAGCCACATCAACCACTGGTTTTTTTACTAAATGTAATATTTTACTAGTAATTGTGCAGGATTTGGTACCGGGCGGAACTGTAGCGGTGCAGCGCTTGCACTTCCGTGGAGGAGGTGTGACACGTAAGCGCTGAGGCCGCGCTGTAACGTCGCTCTGAGGCTCTGGTGCACAGCTTTTCGCGCAGCAGTTTGATATCACGCAAAGAGCCAAAATGTGTGCCTGACATAAAATAAGCTCAAAAGGCCTTGTTGCGGGCGTGTACTTTTTGTTTTATGTGCATTGTCCTGCAAGTGATGCAGAAGCGTTTTAAGCACGTGCTTAATTGAGGCTAATGACAGCGCTGCGGATGGTCTTTAGTTTGAAATGCCCGTGTCATTTGTGATCTTTAATTCAGGTGAACGATGAAGAAGAAAAGGACAGAGCTTTGGAGCTTAAGGAGGTTACAGTCAAAGGCCAGAGGTGAGAGGTCAAGTGTCAGTGGCTAGTCGTGTGTAATGGTTGGACATATGATGACAGTGAAGTTACTTCAGGTTTACTTTGCTGATGCGTTTGTGTAAAGCAGGGATCTCAAACTCCAGTCCTAGAGGGCCAGGGCCCTGCACAGTTTTTGGTTTGCTCTCATTTAACACACCTTATTCAACTCTTTGTTCTAATTACCACACAGCTCTGGAGCTGAATCATTCATGGTGAAACAGGGAAAGGTCTAAACTACACGGGGCTCCAGCCCTCCAGGACTGAAGTTTGAGACCCCTGGTGTAAAGCTTGACCCTGTTGATTCCCCTGGACGTTTTACTCACATGATTTGGCTTAAACACCTTTTGCCTGCTCCAGTGATACTGTATCACTTAGTGTGGACATGTTCCTGAATATTTGATTTTTTTATTCTGTGCTAAAGCATCACTTGTTGAGTTCTTGTTGGGCTCTGTGGGTTAAGTGCTTGTGATCTGTGTGCTGTGATCAGGAGGTCACTGCTTTATATCCCATCATTGGAAAAGTGATGCCACTGTTGGGCTCCTGAGTAGGGCCCTTAACTCCGATTTCTCCTGGGATGGGCTGACCCTGCTTTCTCAGTTGTACTTCATGTTGGATAAATGTATCTGCTAAATAAATGTCTGCAAATTAATGTAATTCTCTGTCATGCTATGTTTTGTGAATCTAATTTTGGTCTTATTTATTTTCAGTGGAGTGTTTTTTGAAGTGCGGTTGCCATCTCCACTGGCAGGAGGCAGTAAGCTGCAGCTGCAGGTAGAAACGGTGCTGAGCCACGTGCTCCGGCCGTTTCCCTTGCACATCTCCCAGGCCGAGCGGCAGCTGGTGGTGTTCCAGGCCAACCATTACCTGTACTCCCCCTACCCCACCACTACCCAATCCACTCGTGTTCGGCTTGCCACCAAAAATGTGGAGAGCTACACCAAACTGGGAAACCCCACCAAGAGTGATGAGAATATTGAGTATGGCCCCTTCCATGACATTCCGCCATACAGCCAGGTAACCTTCCAGTCATTTGTAATGCTAAAGGCCCCGGGGTTTTCTGTTGGTCAGTGCACTGTCTCAGCCTGTCAGGTATAGTTTAGGATGGAACCCCGCACATTTTGTAGTTCCCCCTCATTTAACACACCTGACTTAACTCTTTGCAGCTCCTTATGCTAATTACCACACAGCTCTTGAGCTGAATCATTTGTGCTGGAATAAGGGAAGAACTAGGTTATACAGGACTCCGGCCCTCCAGGACTGGAGTATCAAACCCCTGATTTAGAGAGAATATATATGGGGCATGGGCTGCTCTGCTGGATAATATGGTGTGTGAAATTAAGGAGCGTGAAGATGGCTGCGGAAGAGCTGAAGGATCTTTTGGGGGCCTTATACTTAAATTATTAGTTAAAAATGGTTACTGTTCAGTTCTAAACAAATGTTTTTCAGTATATGAATGCAGTGTACTTATATGTTTTTGTTTTTTTTTTTTCCCCCCCCTGAAACCCCCTCCACTGTTAAGGACTCCATGAAAATCCACTATGAGAACAATTCCCCTTTCCTTACCATCAGTAGCATCACCCGTACCATCGAGGTGTCTCATTGGGGTAATATTGCAGTGGAAGAGACCATTGACTTGCGACATACGGGGGCCTTCCTAAAGGGACCTTTCTCACGCTATGACTACCAGCGGCAGTCTGACAGTGGCATCTCTTCTGTTAAATCCTTCAAGGTATTCTTGCATTAAAGCGGAGTGGTCTTGTGTGGAGTCCATTTGGTATCCTGACCTGTTTCAGCTGTTCTTTCACTGATTCTGACTGATTCTGTGTGTTCCCAGACAATCCTCCCTGCTTCTGCTCAGGACGTGTATTACCGGGATGAGATAGGCAACATCTCCACCTCCCACCTGTTAGTTCTGGAAGATTCTGTGGAGGTGGAGGTGCGACCTCGCTTCCCACTTTTTGGTGGCTGGAAGACCCATTACATCATTGGTTACAACTTGCCCAGCTATGAGTATCTGTACACACTGGGTGAGAAGCCAAAATTTTGTCCCACAGCTTTTTAGCTGGTCATGTAAAACTTCTGTCCATTATAATATTCATTCAGTTGGGTAATTTTTACTTGAGCTGTAATTACCCTGAATATGTGAAACTTCTGGTTTTATACTCATGTCCTTAACCACTCCATGACTTGATCCTTGCTGAATCCCAGTTAATTTGTCATACAACAACTTGTTTTCTGCTTCCTCCCAATTGTAGGTGATCAGTACGCTCTGAAGATGCGCCTAGTGGACCACGTCTACGATGACCAGGTTATCGACCACCTCACAGTTAAAATCATCCTTCCTGAGGGGGCAAGGTTAGCACACGTCACTCTTTCTGTCTGTGTGTCTGTCTCTCTGTCTCCCTGTACTGATATGCCCTCCCCCTTCCCTCAGGAACATTCACTTAGATACCCCTTACCCCATTGACCGCATGCCCGACCAGCTGCATTACACTTACCTGGATACCTTCGGCCGCCCTGTGCTGGTGGCCACAAAGGAAAACCTGGTTGAACAGCATATCCAGGATGTGGTGGTAAGTAATGGCAGGAGGTGAGGGCTTCTGCCTGACAGTCTTGCCAGAATTATTGTGCTTAAGTATATCGTATATCACTGCAGTGCAGTGTTCACATCAAGCAAACAGTGTAGCACTGGTTATATTTTAACTTGTTATGCATTTCATTCTTTTATGTAGCGTGGCCTGTAGCCATTTTTATTCATGTGCAGACGTCTGCGTGGTTTGGTTCAAAAACACTTAGGTGGAAACCCGATGGGTGTCTGTCTGTCCTGCCCCTTTAGGTTCACTACACCTTCAACAAGATTCTGATGCTGCAGGAGCCTCTTCTGGTAGTTGGGGCTTTTTACATCATGTTCTTCACAGTCATCATTTATGTTCGACTGGACTTCTCCATCACCAAGGTAAAGTTCATATCATCACCTGTCAGGCTCTGCTGTAGCTGCTGCCTTCTCTAATGACCACTGCTGCCTATCATATGCTCCCAGGATCCTGCTGCTGAGGTCCGCATGAAGGTGGCTTCCATCACGGAGCAGGTGCTCACACTGGTCAACAAGCGGCTGGGCCTGTACCGTCACCTGGACGAGGCTGTGAACCGCTACAAGCAGTCACGCGACACGGGCGCGCTGAATAGCGCCCGCAAGGCCATGGAGGCAGAGCACCGCCAACTTAGCACTGATATTGGTGCTTTACAGGGGCGCCTCAAGGCTGAGGGCTCTGATCTGGCAGAAAAGGTGGGCTTAGAATTAGCGCTGTTCATCTTTGTGTGTGTGTGTGTGTGGATTAGTGACTTCCATGTGTTCTTTTACAGTAACCTTTTATGCAGATAGGGTGCTGGTAATCTGAAGGATATTACAGGAAGCACAGGCCGTAAATCATAGCACAACCCCAGCATGAACAGCCATTCACACCTGTCATGATTTGAATGTTAATTACCTAAATTTGCCTTTGCCAACTGGGAATATGCATGTGGTACAGTGTCACACTGTAATTCCATCCCCTCAGGTGGGTGAGGTGCAGAAGCTGGATGGCCAGGTGAAGGAGCTGGTCTGCCGCTCCTGTCAGGAGGCAGAGCGTCTGGTGGCCGGTAAAGTAAAGAAGGAGGCCTATATCGAGAGTGAGAAGGCCCTGGCTGGCAAGAGGCAGGAGCTGGTCACCCGCATTGATAGCCTGCTGGATGCCCTGTGAACAGGCAGACATGCACACACCAGTACCCTCTCACAAGCTTACCCACCTTGATGGTTAACTTCCCACAGGCATACTTATGGAGAGATCTCTTACAGGCACTTCTGAATTTGTATGGCAGGGAGCATCTCTGCATCAGGATCTGCAGGTGTCAGGAAATATTAAATCCATATGGAGGTTTTTTTCTCCATTTTTTAGCATCTTTGTGTCAGTTCCTGGATTTAGAATATAGTTGCATCGCCATTCCCCAGTAATGGGGAGGATTAACAGGACAAGTGCTTTATGGGTATGCTCACTGTATCCAGATACCACTGCTTCATGTTAGCCCTGCCATTGCTTTGTTAAACATTTCAGATCTAAGCCTGTGCTGCAGTCCGTTCCTTCCCAGTAACTGCAGTTTTCTTTTTATACACTTTTAATTTCCCTTTGTTAAATGATATGATTTCTATAGTGTGGGAGTTGTACATGCATGTGGCTAATAATTGATGTTGATGTTTGGGGGGTGTTTATAGTGGTCAGAATGAATTAGATTTGTTAATTTCAAACTACAAGTGAAACGGAAAGTACGAAATTTGAAATAAAAAAAAAAGAAAGATCTGAGTTGTGATGTCATTTAAAAATGAAAGCCATTTGACCTCTTGTCTGGAGTTTTTTTATGTTTCGTCTCGATACATTAACTTTCTCCCTCAGTACAAATATAAGCAGTTCTTAGGTGGATTGTTAGGTGACATCTCTAAATTGCCTGTAGTGTGAATGTGTGCCCCGCCCTCATTCCCTGTGCATTCTAGGATTGGTTTAAAGCTCACCGTGCCTGGTTTGGGGAAGAGGAAGATTGGGATGGATGGATACAGTATGAACGTTGAAAATGTTTGAGGCATTTTAAATTGAGGTATGAAATTGAGTATATATCTAAAACGGAAACATTTCTTGGGATATTGTCTTTTCCAAGACACCGTTTACCATTCTATAATGCCATTCATTTCTAGCACTGTTATAAATGACATTCCCTGTGGTGCTGTGTTATTCTGTACCTATCAGTAGTGCTACATCTCTCTGTTGTCAGATGTGATGACTACTGTGCCCCCTAGTGACTGGAGGAGTAGGGCACAGTGAAGTTCACTGTATTTCTTGATTGAAAAAAAGCAGGGTTTGACTGTTGGGTAGAGATCTTGTTAATTAAAAAGTCACTGCTCTAGGAGCTGTGTGTTTCAGCCAATAGGGTAGGGCCAGATGCGTCTCTTGGTCCTCGAAGAACTTGTGAAATTTCATGCTTTGCAAACTATTGGAAGTTATTGCTTTTTATACTTCATCCATGCAAACGTATAGGTCCCTGTACTAAAACAGACATACAGTAGGTCATGGACATGAAATTTATTATAAAAGCCTTTTTACATGTAATTATGTATATGACTTTTAGTCATCCTTCAGACTTCAGTGCCTAGGAATGTGGGGGCAAACTTGACTTGCCTTGACTTTCAGGATATAAGGTTCCCTGTGCTAAATGATCAATAAAAAAGCACCAATGATACATACATACAGTTTTTACGTTTTCAAATCACCAAGCAACCATCCTAAATTTTGTGTAATTTTATTAACAAAATCTTTTCAGCCTCCTGAGGAGGTAGAGTCACTGCTGTGCCGCCTTCACTGCCTCAGTGGTGTGCACTGTCCAAGTGAGGTCCTCTGCAATGTTCACACTGAGGAATATAAAGCTGCTGACCCTCTCCACAGTGGTCCCATTGATGGAGATCAGGGTGTGTTCTCCACCCTGCTTCCTGAAGTCCACTGTCAGCTCCTTGGTTTGGTGACGTTGAGGGTGAGGCAGTTCTCCTGGCACCAGTATGTCAGTCCTCTGACCTCTCTGTACACGGTTTTTTCGCTGTTGGGTATGAGACCCACCTCTATCGTGTCATCCACAAATTTCTCAAAGATGTTGGAGCTGTTTGTGGCCGCGTAGTCATAGGTGTACTGGGAGTACAGGAGAGGACTCAGTGCACATCCCTGGAGGGCTCCCATGTTGAGGATCAGTGTGGAGGAGGTGGTTTCACCCAATCTGACCACCTGGCACTGATCTGACAAGAAGTCCAAGCTGCACGTAGAGCTGTCATGACCAAGAGCTCGAAGCTTTCTGTCAAGCTTGGAGAGAACGATGATGTTGAATGCTGAGCTGTAGTCCACAAACGGCATCCTCACGTACATGTCCCTCCTTTCTAGGTAGGAGAGGGGGGTGTGCAGAGTCAGGGATATTTCATCATCAGTCCTTCAGCAGAGGCGCAGTCCACCTTGCCCTTCGCCATCCCTTCAGACTCCACCCTCTCCTTCAGCAGAGGCGCAGAGTGCTCCTTGTCCTTCGCCATCCCTTCAGACTCCACCCTCTTCTTCAGCAGAGGCACAGAGTCCGCCTTGCCCTTCACCATCCCTTCAGACTCCACCTTCTCCTTCAGCAGAGGCAAAGAGCCCACCTTACACCCTTAAATCCACACTGTAATAGTGCATTGTGTGTGCTTGCGTCTGGGCGCATTGAATGCACTGTGATTGTTTTTGATGCTTGTGGAACGAGGCGTGTAGGTGTGAATGGATTATATTGTCAAACGGTGTTGAGACTAGCTATAGAGCAACCCATCCCTACTTTTAAGTATGGTACAGTAAGCTGTCGTGGCAATTAAAATGCTGAACTATTGATCAAATATTTTAGGCAGATTGTATGCGGTTTGGCAGTTTTTGAGCAGATTTTGTGCTTGAAACCATCAGCTGTATCTGGGAACACTGGTCATTATACAGGTAATCAGGCAATCAGAAGACACAAAAAGGTAACAAATGGGAGGCACATGTAAATTAGAATAGAATAGAATACTGTTATTGTCATTGCACAAGTACAACTGTCACTGCACAGGCACTACGAGATTTAGTTTGCAGCTTCCGTACTCGATACGACTACTGATAAATAAATAAAAGCAGAGCACAAAGATAAAAATGGCAGTAGGGTAGTAAATAATGAAAGCAGCATCAGACCCAGTATAATATGATATGATATAAGATAGAAAGATAGAAAAGCATTTGACAACATGGATGTTTGTACAGCATGATGATTTAATATTTTCACATTACTTACATGGTAACTACCCTCCTGCGATGGCATTTTCCACCATCGATGACATAATCACCAGAAACTAAGCTTCTAACTACAGCTGGAGACCTGTAGTTTGAACTACATCGCATAATGACAATGTCTGTGAACGTTGGTTCGAACCATGGTTTTGGGTAACATCTGTGTTGTTCAAGGATGGTTCGTAGTATGTAAGTTACCAACGTAGTTATCTCCATAGTTCGAGCTATGGCTTTGGGAAACACTTGCATCACAACTGCATAGTTCCAGCTAATTAGTAACTATACTACTATTTTTACAATTTTTGGGAGGGGACACTGTCACTGGCTAAGGCCGGGGGTGGGGGGAGGAGGTGCCAACCTAACAGTTGCTGGGGTGGGGAATAAGCAACTGTGGCGGAGGGGTGTCAACTAATCAACTACAAAGGGGCACCAAGTTAGGTACCACTGGGAGCCAGGATGCCGACCGAGCGGACTCAAAAATAATACGCCAGTGCAGACCAGTTATTAAGTCTTTTGGGAAATGTGAGGATTAGAGCTGCCACTTGTCCGGTATATTATGGGATCCTCCTGCACTGAAAAATAAAATGCTGCATTCCGTTTTGAACTAATATGGTAAAATTTTATCTCTGTGGACCTGGGGGAAGGAGGAGTTAACCTCCTTTCAATTTTATTTTGATATTGAAACTAGCAACCCTAGGGAGGATTGATAGATTCATCGACAAAGGCGTGCATCTCCAGTTAGGCCAACACAACGACTTAGGGAGGAAGAACCGTGAGATTCTGCAAAGGTTGATTGATGCAATTTCATTCTTGGGTTTACAGAAGCTGGCATTTAGGGGACACGATGAGAGGAGAAAAACTGACAACAAAGGAAATTTCAAGGAGTTGGCAGATGTTCTTTGCCACTACAACTATGTTCTGTTTTTTTGTGGGTTTGTGTTGCACATGTAATGTGGAGTAAAACAATAGGGTAAGGCTGTGTAGCCTACTCATATTTTGGTCAAGTCACTCCATTAATTTTATTTGTATTTCTATAATAACTATATTTCAGAATAGGGTGCTGTTGTTGAAAACTATTAAAAACAACGCCTTTGCCAGCATTACATTCTAAACATCAATTCACCTGGTTAGTCATGCAACTGAAACATTGAAGGCTCAGCATATAGGCTAAATAGGGCTATGCTGGATTTAAATTAGCAACCAATGGAAAATGTTTTGGACTACAGTGCAATGAATATTTTAATATTTACTGTAATATTCATAGTTATGACTAATATATGATTAGGGCTGAATTTATACTGGGAGTGGGGGGGGGGGGTCAGTCTAAATTTTGCATCACTAAAAATTTGTCAGCAGCTATCACTGCTTGCATCCAACCACAGGGTCCTTGTATGTGTTTACAGTGATGTTTTACAGCAAGGCAGCCCTGGGCAAGATTTTTTTAAAGCTATCTATGTGATCATTAGTGCTGAAGATGCTGATGAGATTACCTTCCATATCTTCATGCCTTGTGTTTTCCTCACCATAGTGCTTACAGGAAACTTCGTCCACTCATTGTAATGGAGAGAGAGGACAGGGAACAGGGAATAGCATTCTCCCCTTCCTTACTTGTTCATTTGCTTCCTATTCACTATTTCCTCTGTGTCAGCTCACAGGTGCAATCTGATACACAGCTGTGTTCACAGGTTCCCAACAATACAAACAGCACCAGTTCAGGGTGGTCAGGAATTGTCTACCGGGCAGGAAGAATCCCTCCATCACATCTGCTTCCTGTATCATACTGTATGTGCTGCCTGATAACCTTTACCAGTCGACACACACAGTGACATCACTTACCAGACATGTCACTGACAGAGCTTCCCAAGAACATGTGATTGTAAAAACACCAGAGGTTTGAAAAATGGGAAGATTGAAGGAATGGATTAGAGAGAGACATCAGAAAGACACCAGCATCTGCTTTATTAATCAAAAACAAATCTGTTGTACTACTGTCCAGGGCCATGCAGAATCTTTTCAAGGGGCAGGTAGGTGCTCGATAAATTAGCAGACCGAGGGGAATGAAAAAATCAGAAAACACTTTTAAGGAAAGTTAAAAAACAATGAAAATGGAAGGATGAAGAGGGAATAAAGGTAAATAATGAAGATACGTAGAAAAAAAGGGGTTGATATGGATGTTGGGTTACAAAGATGGACAGACAAATAGGAAGCAAAAAATGTCAGAGCCATGGTCATGGATTGGAGATTTTTGAGGCTGCAATGTACTATTTGATTACAGAAAAATCAGAAAATAAGACAAAATGCAAGAGATTTCTAAGAGAAATCAACTAATATACAGTGGTGCTTTTTTTTGCAAATAAAACACTCAAAAATGAGGAGATAATCGTGACAAAGAATAGCTATGTAACGTGGCAGGAGAATTCTCATGAAAGTCACACTGATGGTCAAATCAATGCAATACTAAAAAAAACACAATATGAGTTACACGTTCTACTTGGATTGTACACTTAGCTTCCACTAGATGTCACTCTCCCCTCGCAGTGTACGACGAGTTGCCATATCACATGCTTCAGTTTATGTTGATGAGGATGCATTTTGTCGTTGATGGGAAGAGAGAGATTATTAATGAAAATCAGATGCACGACATTAAATGGATAGGCAAAACTGTAGGGCTCGAGAGCGGTAAAACACCAGGTTTCATGACTTTGTGTATGACCTTTCCGAAGAAAGGATAATCCCAGAATATAATGGACTGTGGTAAAGATATGGAAACTAGTGCTCCGTTATCTATGTTGCCTTGGCGACCATCAGCTGTTAGGTCGGTGAACATACTTTGTTATTAAATGGAGAGTTTGTGTATATTGAAAAATACAATTTTTTGTCACAAGTGTCACTCACAACCTGTAATGTTCCCTACTGAAAAATAGATAGCTAGGTAGCTTATATACGCGCATACATACCGCATACAGAGCAAACATCTCGTTTTTATTTTCTCACAACAAAAGTAGGCTGTGTTAATGCTTTCCTCTACGTTTGTTTACATTCAAAGAATTAATCCAGAATTGATACACCTGCATTCATACATCGTGCAACAGATCCCTACACCATAACAGTAACTGAAATCGCTATTTATTTTATAAAGTAACCCGAATGGCATATTTTTTTTTGAAACACAATAAACAATGAACAGTACTAAACTAATACCCCTGTTTATAACCAACTATATACAAACTGAGGAAAGCTTTAAGGGCTATTTTTGTCTAGCTTGATTCCAAAGTACATATGATTTAATACAAGTACTTCTTTGCCAAATAACTCATTCAGTTTATTTCGATTAGTGTGCATTCGTACATTGTAAACAGTTCGCAATGTAATGAAATGTTAAATGTACATTTAATCACATATAGGAGTAGATCTGTTTAATGTATTACGTGGTATAACGACGTTTACGCTTTCGAAATCGATGCCCGCTATTAATTGGATTTTTTTTTTATGCTAGCCTATATGTTATCTGTTATCAAGTTTGCTTTCCACTTTATGATAAGCGTACAAATTTTCAGTAAAACTAAAATCAATTATAGTAAATTTTTAACCATTAAATGTAGCATACCATTACAAGTATCCAACCTGGTGGGCACTGAAGGGGATGTATTTGCATGTTTTTGGAACGGTGGAGCCGGAGAAACGTGAACATTGAACTGGAATCAACCATCAGAGGCAAAGTAAGAAGTCCACACCACCCAGGACGGTTACGCGCAAAAAGAGTTCACAGTTCATTAACCACATTATAATTCTCGTACTGTAATTAAACAGCAATAAATAAAATAGTCATGCACAGGAATTTTCACATGGGAATTACAATCATAGTAGGTTACACAGAGGTTAATCCAATTTTCATAAATATCCGTTTGGTATTGTTCCTGAGGAATGACACACAGTCACACACACATTAAAACACACCGCCTAATTGCTTCCACTAATCTGATTCCTAAAGCATCGTATGCTTTGACGATTTTCAGCAAGTCTCAAGAGACTCGTGTTACTTAAACGTATCTGACTTTTCCCAACGACTAAAACAACAATCATTTATATCTAATATAAATGCACTTTACTTTTTCAATGATTTGAGTACCCAGTGTTTGAGTAGAATTATTAGTGATTTTTTTTTTTTTTTTTACAAAAGAAACATTAAATATCACTATTACAACACAGTATAATTTTCAATACATTGTTTTGGTGCACGTGTAAGCGTACAGATTAATATTCCTACATATTTAACACTAAATATGCATATATTCATAACTTTAATACATTTGGATGCTTTATTAATATTTTTCTAATAAAATGCAAGGGACAGGTCTGAAACAAACAGTATAACTAAAGTGATAGGCCTATAGGACATGAAGTGCCCTGTCAATATATTGGCTATAAATAATTTTGTCACCCCACTATTATTAACCAGTCAACTAGGTTATTTCTTGATGACATTCAGTTTTACGGCAATTACAACAATTTACATTTATACATAAATATAGAAACATCTGTAATCTACGGAACACCTAAGGGGACATGGGAGGAGAAAAAAAATAATGGCGGTAGAAAAAAAATAACGAGTCCTTTTGCGAGATATTGCAGTACTTTTGAGATCTCATAATATATTTGCGTTATCCCGCAATACTTTAACGTTATCTAGGGAAATCTCGCTGTATTTTTGCGTTACTATTAATAACTGCACTGTATGCATTCAGAATTAATAGACTAATAGTTCTAAAACGAAATGGTTGTCTCCGGCTTGCAGTCACTGTTAGTAGCTGGACAGTGAAATATCTAATAAATATATATAAAATGCATAATCTGAAACTTATATGGTATGCATTGTCCCACATAGTTTGATGTTTAAAGTACACTTAACTGGACATGTCTGTGCCATATAGTTTTATAGACCGCCTTATTAGTCCAATAGTTTTATGCTTTGTACTTTGAATGGACACAATGCAGTTATTAATGTCAACGAAAACGTTTTTCGGGATAATGGAAAAATTACGAAAAATTCTCCTCCCATATCTCCTTAAGGGCTTCGTGGTAATCCTTGTTTATTAATGTGCATTCAAATAAAATGTGCGTGCTCAAACATTCGGTCTCAATGGTGCTTATATATTATACATGAAAGTGCGTGGAACGTGTAAAAATGTATCTCTCATCCCCTATCTGTCTCTATCAACCTGTGAGATCTTCTCCGCTAAATGATGCATTAGATGCATTGAATGTTTGTTGTGCGGGTTTGAAAAGGCTGCGATAATCTGGGAGTGAGAGATAAGAAGCACCGTTTATTCCGCGACTCTTTGGAGCCCATTTTCTGTCCTGACCGGTCCAATTCTCCCGACACCTCCAGCCGCACACTGATAACGATTAGCCTATATATTATCTCCACAAAGAACAAAGATTAGCTAGCAAGGATGAAAAATTACCCCAGGACGGTAATAATCAAAAGAAAGAGGATCCTGGATCCGGAGAGTATTTTTATTACTATCCCACCCTTGGGCTTATGGTACTCCCAAACAGACATGCACGTAATAAGCATTGTAAATGCACTTTTTTTTAACTAACCACGAAGGTCACTGCGGTTGGAGTGTGACTATGGGACTGGATACCATGTACTATTTGAGGCAGAACTATTACAACTACTACTAACTACTAAATAATAATTCCAACAACAACAACGAATTAGTAATAACAATAATATTAGTAATAATACAAATAACAAAAATAACAATGTAATTGTAATAATATAGGGTAATATTGAAGAAGAAAGAAGATAAAGAAGGAAAAAAAGTAGATTTTGCTGACCATACATTTATTAAAAGAGGACCGTAATCGGTAATACTGACAACATAGTGATGTCATCGCACGCGAAACGATGATTAATTTATTGCATAAAACATCTATTTTTTTTATTCCCTCTTACACACAACATGCAGTTCCCAGCCTTAAAAAAGGACAGAATCTGTATTTGACAGAGGTGGGTGTAGACAGGGACATTAATTAAAAAGGTTTTGTAATAAAGGCTTGGTCGAAGTGGATGCTATACGCTGATAAGGACTTATCGCGCACACATCAGCAAGCGCTCCTTCCAACAGCTAGACGAGTTGTAGAAGCGCCCTAGAGACGCTTATTCTAACATCGATTTTTTTTCACATTATCATGCAAATTTTACTTATATTTAACACACGCAGACACAGAGATTAGCTATCTATATCTTTGTGGGCACTCTCCATTTATTTCTATGGGCATAACCGTAATCCCAACTATGACAACTTTAACCCCTACCCAGCCCTAACCGTAATCATAAGTAACCGAATAAAATACAAGGCTTTTGGTTTTTTGATTGCATTCACAGATTTTATATAAAATTGAATTTCCCCTTTTGGGAAACGAAATAAATATCCCACAAGGTCAAAATAACAGGTTTTTCTCACATTGTGCGGACATTTGGTCCCCACCATGAAATATATAGGCCTACATGACCGCCCCCCCACACACATCTACATACAGTTTGGTCTATTACATATGTACAAAATGTCCATATGCAACAGTTTAAAATGGTACAACATTTTAACACAACATACAGAACTCCAGCAATAGCTACAGTCTGTGCCGTATAATTTGACTACTGGAAAGAAATACTCTAGAAAAATGAGTGCAGCTTCTTAAAAGCACAAAGTTTACTTGTATGTTCTTGTTTCTTCTGTAGGCCAAATCTTAATGCTTTATTTTTAAACGAACCATGTAGGCCTATTTTACTGTAAAGTTATTTTTACATATCGTGACCGACAGAGAATTGTTTTGAAATGTTGTTTTGAAATGTGATTATCTAAAGTCTATTTTCCTGTTCTCTCTCTCATTTCTGTTGTAAAAGTTTCAAACACGCAAAGCCTCAGAAAAGCCCCGACACGAGACTAAGGCTAGAACACACCCATGGCAGGTGCAAATGCTTTTGAGCTATTGCATCAAACACCCACGTCCCAAGCGTAGAAAAAATTAATTATGTAGGAGAGGTGGAAAAACGGTTGTAGCCCTAATTCTCAGTATCACTGTAACTAAGGTTGGATGAATTTCATGGTAAAAGATGAGCATTGAAATTTTTGACAAACTGTGAAGTCCAATGTTGAAGTATGCCGTTATATAAATACGACACACCTTCTCTATGCAGGGAGTAAAGGAAACATTTGAAATTAGTACAAGCATCAGAAATAAACGTGTAGCGAAGTAGGTGACATATACCTAAAGATTGCAAAAATTTTAACTAAATGCTTTGAAATCACATGATCGCTTCAATCAACGTACAAGAGCAGGAGCAAGAATTTTACTTACACAAAAATGTTCTGGGGGCAGAAGGAAAAATGATTGGTTCAGAGAAATAGCCAATCAGATTGTAGAGGAGGTGAGTCCAAACGACTTGGAGAGGCAGGCCGAACCAATCAGATGTCTTGTTCCGCCTCCTCCAGTTGCTTGGACCCACCTGCGTTACGATCTGATTGGTTATCTCTCCGAATCAATCGTTTTTATTTCTGCCTTCGGAACATTTTTATATATGTAAAACTCTCACAAGCGAAAAGCTGAAGTGCCACAATTAAAACATTATTTAGGGAACGCTCTCGTAAAAGTTGCAGCTGACACAAAATGACCCAGGAGCATTTAACAAAAAGCTAACACATTTACATTATCACTGAATCTCAGTTATGTCTTCAACAATATATTTTTATGCTTGGTGTACTTCAGCAGTTCTGAGAAAAAAAACTTAAGCAGTATTACACAAAATCCTGGCATAAATGTTCTAAATGAAATCCAGTGGTAATAAACTTGCAATTCAATCCCTTTTTACAGCCCGAATTTGGTGCTGTCTAACTTGGAACCTTCGTCTATCTTGATGCGGAACCCACTGGATTATATCTACGTAATGCCGTAGCTTGTGAAGTGGGCTCCAGGTAGGCCTCAGCAGCCATGCCAATCCGCCGCTGGGGAATCAGCAGTAGGTCGGGTAACCTAAACAGAGTAACGCGACTCAGCCTTTTCTTCTAACTTATTTAGTCCAGTGTTAGTACCAAACTGATTAAGACACGAGCTCATGTAAACTCTAAATATGACGCAGTCACGTTAATGTACTATTGTAAACCAGCGTGTGTGACAGAAAGAGGGAGAGAAAGAGAGAGAGAGAGAGAGATGGGCTGGAATGCCAAGAGAACAGAAAAACTGGTTAGCATATACGTGACATATAGATAAGGAGACTAGTTGTACCAGAGAAGCGACCAGCACATATGTGAGTGTTTCTTCTTCTCCGATTTTTTCTTCGTTCTCTTATTGCAGACTCGCCAGTAGGAAAACTTCAGCTACAACAATAATGATGCAATAATCACTTTTATACGTTATTTGGCAATAAAAAATCTATCGCCTGTTTTTACAGATTGACCTGTTGAAGTTGCCAGCTATTATATGAAAAGAAAATCTAATTTTAAAAATAACCAGAATGTGTCTGTGCTCTGATTAGAAGAGTAATTATAATTTAATTAGTACGAAATCCAGTCCTCCGAGAGACCTGCGGGCGGCGCAACATAATTTCCCAGAGCCAGGCCGAGCATAGGGAGAAAGCAGACCTCCCTGACACTTCGCTAACGATTTCTGAACTACTGCAACTAAATCTTCTGCTAATAATACGAATATCAATAACAATACCATTCGTCATTTTCGGATAAACATAACATGGGATACAGCAAATAAAAGGTAATGTCAAAATAATCTTTGTTTTTTATGTTTTTGTCCGGTCGTGTCCTTTTTAACTCTTTGAACAGTTACTAACAATATTATTACTGACGATTTATTAAAGATCCGTGAATAAATAATATGTAACTTTTGCCAGAATAGCACATGATGAATACTAAAACGATGGTACCGAACCATCTACTGCGCGGTTCTGGAAGGTACTTAAACTGCTGAATCCTACACCGATTTCCTGTTACATTTTACGACAACCGCTTTGCACATCTATTAATAATATTCTGCTTCTCGTTCATAATGAAAATAAAAATATGTAAAAGATCAAAGACACAGGTAGTCGGTTTATTGCAGCTGTTATCGCCTCAGCCAGTTTACTGTTCTATTTTCGCCAATGCTCATTATCCATTATAGCCATTCTACTAAAGGAATAACCCGTAGAAGTTATTATCCCTGAGTAAAATTACATAACATGACATTGTCTACATAATGGTGAAGGGAAATTCTTTTTCTTTTAAAATGTAAATGGTTGTCACAAGGCCTTCATGTATTTTCTTTACACTTCTAATGGGCCTATGGTATCATTTCACATATAGCTGCGTGACTTAGAAACAGTCAATGTAAAATAAATATAGTAAGTTGCGTTACATGCTGAGGTGAATTCCGAGCCTTCTCACAGGTTTCTGAAGTACTCAAGAAAGTACTCGCCAGAAACAACAGAATAATTTTAAAAGCTGGTTTCGCGGTGAGGCGAAGTTGGCTATGCTGCCTATCTGTGACTGGTGAAAACCAAAGCATACGGGCAGAACTGTCACCGATCAGCTTCAGGATAGAGTGAGGCGGCTTATTGGTGCTCCTTTACGGTTTTGTACAGTGATTAACCGCCACTTAGGCTGGTCCATGCCTCTTTAGTACATGTGAGCAAAAGCTGCCTGTCTATTTGTGCACGCTCTCACAGAGGCCCACCCACTACCTACAGATAATAACCGACAATCACAGGGAACAAGATAATAAAGTAATAGCAGTTCTTTACTTAAGCTAGTGTATGGGGGTACTCATAAAATAAAGGACATTTCTCTTAAGTGGATGTAATTTTTGCTACGTATTCGAGAAGCGACCGGGAGACTTTGGGAAAACAAAATATCTGTAAGGCGATACCAGTGAAAAACCCGTTTCAAACACGAAGTGGAAATTATCATGCACTATGCTGAGCGCAGAGTTGAGATGCCCTACACATGAGTAACAGAACGGTATGATACGGCGTAAAACGCCAGTTTTAACGACACTCTGGACCAACAAGCGTGGCAGGTGTGGTGACAGGCCGGGGAATTTGGTACCCGGAAATTCGTGGCATCTACAATAAAATACTGCATCGTTCCCATAATGATGTGCGCTGTATTTCTCCCATGCACCTGATTATCAGGCAAAGTTGATGTAACCTGAATTCTTAGCACAGCAAAGCTGGTGGACACACCATAAATGGCCCAAATATAGATAAAGTGCATAAGGGTTGAGCAGCCCACAAGAAATTAATCAAATAGGCTTACAGCATTTTCCAATGCATTTTTAAAGGTAGTCCACAGAATTATTAAAGATGGTCGGGGGTTCTGTGACTGAAGCGTCCTGGTGGAGAACTTAAAAAACGGCTGTGTTTCTTTTGGCAAACAATGAGTAACGTTTTTTTTGTAACGTGTAACATGTTATATTTCCTCTGAGCACTAATGTAAATTAGGAATTAGGTCGATGTTACGTTTAATATCCAAATCTTCTATAACTTCACATAATACCCCTCATTTTCATACATATAGCTTACCGGTCCATTCAAATGATGCCTTAGTTTATTAATGTAATTAATTTTGTACCCGCCTCATACCAGATCGTTGCACACATTTTATTATGGGGTCAGATTGTTATAACAGTAAATTTAAAAGAAAGAATGATTTCTTTTTAATCTCTGGGATCTATTTTCTTTCATTCTCTTGATTGAGACCCAAACACTCGTCAGCATTCTTTTCGTCATTTCTCGTTTTGTGTTATTAAAAGTGAATATTTTCGTATCAGTTTAATGAGGTGACGTCAGTTCTTGGCGTCGAAGTGGCGGCCAGTCTGGGCTCTGCGCTGTCCAAATTATCATGCGTCAATCATTTCCGCATGGGCTCCACATCAGCTCGGGACGGATGCTGTAACTGTGAATATATAATTTACGTTTGTTTGTCTATTTGTTCATTATTTTTAATTAACAAATTAGCTCAGTCAAATATTAATAACTGGAACAATAATGCATCTCCATCAGTAATGGTGAAGCAACCAGAATTAATGACAAAATACGTGAGCAAACAAATGATAACGATACAAAGTAACTCATAAATATTCTAAAAAAATCGTAACAAAACTGTATCTTCATATACGTTGCTTTATTACAGTATTATTGTTTAAAAATTACCAAATGAATGAATAAACTAAACCGCCTAATCAAATTAGTTCATTTTTCTAATTACTTTTTAAAAATATTTATTTTTTCAAAAATCTGCTTTTCATCTGCTTTAGGTGCAATTTGCACCACCTCAAGGCCTTTAAGAGAAAGTAAGTCAGGGGCGGGGTGCACATGGTTTCGCTAGCATGGGCGGAACAGTCTGAAAGACTCCACAAGCGCGGGGCATTCAGCCGCTTGCAACAAGATCAAATCGAGTGTCAGGCCTGACAAGGTTCACTGAATAATATATCTCAGTTATTTGCTATTATAGCGAGGTCTCGTTCTGCCAACCAATGGCCTCCAGAATTACTAAAGTTAAATATTTTAAAAATCATTTTAACAACGAAGTCGACTGCTTACGAACCATAATACCAGCACAATAGCAGCAGGCGGTACACGGGAAATGACCAAAAACAAGACGCATTTCTCTGAAGCACAGGGAGTTTTCTTTGACATGATATTATGAGCATAAGTAATGGACAGGTTTCTGTTTTAGAATGAAAAGAAGAAGGACAGTCTAAAGATGAGGATCAGTTGAATGGTCGTCAAGATACACGTTACCTCGCGACATGTAATCAGGTCAACAGGCGACACTCTGTCTTTATGCCTGGTGGGCTCTCTTGTTTTGCAATCAGATAATTGTGAACAAGAATTAACAAAGTCTGGTCAATGGCTACCAATCGGCTTTTTCACACAAGCCTTCACGCCCAATTTGCCGCCAAGTGAGAGATAGGGTCTATTAAGATGTAAAGTGGTGTTTGATCGTTCTGAATGGTAGACGAAAATGTTTTTATAAGAGGAATGCGGTGAGCGCCAATTACAAACAATTAGACGCTCAGAACAATGGGGTTCCCCTTCGTCTATACAGAAAATCTCCTCCCAAACTGAAACGAAAGGTGTTAACACCTTTATTTGGTCCTCTTGATGTGTAAAAACTAACACTTAAAATTAAGATTCATTTACCATCAAAAAACACTCTTTACATTGCAATTATTATACTATACAAAAATCGATAACAACTCCAATTTATAATAATAACACTACAACCTTTCCTGACAGATCAGATGAGAAAGGTTACAAATATCAAACTAATACCAATATTGATTATATTAATACTAATACAATGAATTTGTATGGAGGTAGGTCTATAGCTTTCCAAAATATTCTATAAAAGCAGTCATTTTCTTTATAGAGTCAAAGGATAATACTTTTAAAGTGCTCTGGTAATAAGTCGGCTAACCTGTCTTACTTTTAAAGAGAACTGAGGTATTCATAATTTATAGATTTTGACGTTTTGATTTAAACTACTCCTGCAGTTTTTTAAGAGCATCACACACCACATTTCCCTCGTGTTGCTGTTTTGGGCGAGGACTGAAGCGCGTGGATGTTCAGCGAATGTTGCAGCCAATCGCCAAAAGGTCGAGTTACTATTGGCCAGAGAGGTCACTGTCGAACACGGGACCCGCCCCTTCGCGTATGATATGGAATTTACTGGCGCCAGTCCTGACAGTGTCGGCAGCTGCATGACTCTAATAGATTCAGTCAACGTAAAAGAGAACAGCAACTTAACCTGCTCTACGCAAGACAAAATTAAATAGTTAATCGAATATGACATTGCATTAACTTTAGAGTCTTAACATCTGAAGTATTTTAACATCTAAGCCTTGAAGTTTTGTACTCAGTATATTTAATGGGAACTTTCGTGTAAAATTCCAGTGTCAGGAAAATAAGGAAAATTATTTAGACAATCTTTCCACGTCATCCTGGTTTAGCATTTTCAGTAAGTATTTTTCTAAGAAAACACGTATTAATATGCTTTTTGTTTATTTTGGCTGTAAGAATTTCCTCACTGAGTTCACTGAGTGTCTTATATAAGTGTGTTCTGTTCCTAGAGAGATTGATTCTCTCCTTCGGGTTGCGCTGAAACGTTGACAACTGCTTGCATCGTTAATACATTATTTAATATAGGACTAAAACGTATTATCCTTAAAAGAACATCGATTTTTACACTGAGGTTTCCGTAACTCTGTTTATTTGGTCTTGTTACAGGTGTTAACCAAGACTCGGAAAAAAAAGTCTACGCAGGCTTTGCTTTGAAACACAAGGAAACAGCATTACGTTAATTATCACTGTTACTTGGGGGCAAGAAAATTGTACTCGGAAATCCTTTCCGAAAGGACATAAAGATCTATTACAAAAGTGAGCGAACACGTATTTTTTGGGAGGGCGGATTTTTTCAAAATCGCAGTCTTTAGTAGTAAACAATTTTGGAGATGGAAGTAGCGGCCGACCAGTCTAGGTGGATGTCACATCATCACTCTATATTGAACAGCCAACACACGGACTCGCACCACCCCGGACTGGCACACAACTACATGGAGCCCATGGCCCAGTTACTGCCACCAGACGAGGTCGACGTTTTTCTGAACCACCTGGATTCACAAGGAAATCCATATTATCCCAGCTCCCGAACCAGAGTGTCTTATAGTCAAGCTCACGGTAAGTCGCAATGTTCCGAAAATGCTTGCGTTATATCAAAGGATATTTTGGTAATCTTTTCTTATTAGTAAACCTAAGAGCCAATCATTTACGTCCCGGAAAATTGTGTCTCACTCCACGAAGTCTCCTTTAAACTCAAGTTAAAACGCTTTTCGCATTTTGATTTCGGGGATTGCAATATGATTGTGGTTAAGTTAACAGCTTTTTGTATTGGTTTACCGTTTCATTCAGACTAAATTTTCATCATTATTATTTGAGAAACTGGCTACCGTGTTGATATATAACACATGGCGCACTAAATTCAGAATATAAATGTTTTTGTAACTATCAGAGAAAAAAACAAACTCGTTGTAGAAGGTGAAAAATAAACAATTATTTAAATTATTATAACAGCTAGGCTAATTAGTGACGAGGCACAACCCCAACTTTCATTATGTCAGTGATAGCGAATGAATTTTAATGAAAACGTTATTTTATTTTTAATCTGTGTTTTGAGTCTATATTAAATCCCTTCAGTTGCCCCACCGGAACCGTTTAAAGGCAAAGAAACAACAAATAAAATGTAAGAAATTGTTTAACGGGAGTACGTGTTATTAATCTTTGTCTGTTTGACTTAGCAGAAAAAATAAAACGAGAGAGGCACTTCCCGGATATGAAATCAAAACTAAAAACGAAGTTCTCAGTATTCGTACTTCAGCAATGCGACGAAGTAGCACGTTGGTTCCAGAACAAATGGTATAGTTACATTTATATTGTAGGGCTAATAAAATACGGTTTTGAAGGTGTGCGAAATCTATTCGTAGGCATAGCCTATATATCACTCTTATATAAACGGTTATGCGGTTTCTGCTTAGTCTATAGGCTGTTGATCTTTAGGAGGATACTTAAACTGGATGTCGGGGTTGTGCTTAATTAAGTCTTTATCAACAGGTGACAAATGGTCTCTTCGATTTATCGTTTCGGAATTTCGGAAACATCAGAAAAATAACAGCCTCTATTCGGGTTTGCTTTTACATTTTGAACAATATTACTTTGTGAAAATAACGCGATACTGTTTTCCAGCTCGCCTCACAGGGAGTCAAGTCTGCCGACCGCACCTCCTTCACAGTCCAGGCATTCCTTGGCTAGACAACAGCAAGGGGGCCTTTTCCGCGACGCATCATCCCAACCCATGGGCGGTCAGCCACTTTAGCAAGCCCGGACTGCATCCGGCAGGATCTGGCTTTCCCTGCAGCAGTGGTTCCACTACCGCCCCAGTGCCATCTCTGACTTCGGCATCTCACTCCAGCCCACACCATCTCTATAGTTTTCCCCCGACTCCTCCTAAGGACGTATCCCCAGACCCAGGGGCTGCTTCACCATCATCGTCTTCCACTACAATAGACGAGAAAGGGTCCATCAAGTACCAGCTATCAATATCAGATGGAATGAAAATGGAAGGATGCAGTCCGCTACGCACCAGCTTGACTTCAATGAATGCCCAAACCACCTCCACACACCATCCCATCCCTACTTACCCAGCCTACCCTCTCCCAGCGCCACACGACTACAGTAGCAGCCTTTTCCACCACGGCAGCCTGCTCAGCGGATCCCCTGGTTTCACACCAAAATGTAAATCCAAAGCAAGGTCGAGTTCAGGTGAGCCTCATTATGTTCATCGCAAGATGAAATGGTTGAAACCACAGCCGCAAACAGTTTTTACTACTAGCTGGCATTTTGTGTTATCGCAATTCGGTATATGAACCAAAGAACGAAATGTTTGCCAAATGTTTGCCACAAAACATTTTTCACATTGTTCACATTAACTTTACAGTCCATATTACAGTTCAGTTTGTACTGAGAAATGAAAGTGAAGAGAACCCACGAATGTGGAACACACATGGAATAACGCGTGGTAGTTTAATCATGGTCGGAAATTAAGCTATTATGTAAATATTTTGTTATGCCTTGCTCCACAAAATCGAAATATGTGAATTTAATATGAATTTAAATAACAAATCACTAAGCCTATTTTATTGATAGCTATAGGCCTACAGAGTTTAATTTAAATACATAATTTTAAACTGAAAGAAACTAATGTTGTTCAACGTGATTTTTTTTCAATCACTGCTCGGTCAATTCAGTATCACGGTACGGATTGTGCATGTTCCACAACACATAGATAAATATGCCTCGTGAAAATGAAGACATATACCTCTATACCACTAGATTGACTTAAATAAAATACCACTTAATGAGTGCTCATAATGGACTAAAATAAAGCAAGCACGCGTTAAATTATTTATCCAATTTCTGCACAAAGCAGCATCCCATTGTAATTATATACTTGCGTGTGTTAATTTAGGATTTATTTTAATTTATTTTGTATAAATATCATCCTGCTTACCTACTTCCATATTTTAAAGGTTCTATTTATGCTATAATTATGATTTTATGATTTTCTTTATTTATGATAATTAACACTTGAATATGCCAAAGGCAATTCGATGACTGCCTATCCATTATACGTTTCTGAAAAAAAAATCTATTATATTATTTACAAGTTCTATTAAATTATATAATCTGAATGGTCTTTATAAAATGATGTCCAAATTGTATAGTATTATTTTGTTTATGTGTTATGTACTGGTATGCCTTCGCTTCCCTTTTCATGTCTTATTTGAGGGGAGTATGCTCTAGTTCAAAAAGCTCGAGTCACGACGCTCCGTCGCCTGCCATATCCTGTGTAGTCCCTTGCGCTCTGGGCACGACACGTTCTCTTGAACACCTTTTCTTCGCAACGCAAACAAAATAATACTTTGGGCAATAATACTAAGGCGTTGTGCCTTCTTATAGATAACGACTCTAGTTTTTTTTCTACGGAAATGTACTTATCATATTAGTATGTAGAGAATAATAATATGGACTGAAAGCACTGTTTTTGCAATGTTTCAGTATTCACACTGATGCCGTTATTATACGTTTGCAGTGTCACTTCACTTTTCAAACTTCCTGAAAATGCAGGATGCCGTTATACCGTTTATGGTGCATAATTAATAATCTAAAATAAGATAAAATGTGTTCTAGGCAAAGGAGCATATTTGCCACCAATGCACTTAAAATACCCTTAAAAGAAAATAGTACAACAATTTAAAATAAGATTTCTCTTGGGACATTGTCTGTGTTATGGACTAGCATGAGTAGTGGCTAGAGCCTTACCACCTGGCTAAAAGAGGTAATAGATTTGAAAAGGTGCTTTTTATCTGGATCTTCAGGCTATAATTATACACTCAGTGCTGTCTGGATTATGTGGGGGTATGCATAAAGAAATTGCCAATGTGAAAGGAATATTTGACTTCAAACGTGAAAATGTTCCACTTCAAACGAGTAAAGCTCGAATGTATGCTGTAGGATAGGTGTTTAGAGTGGTTAAGTAGGAAAAAGATGTTCTAAATATTGAAGAAGCTGGCCACTGACTTTAGAATAAGATAATGACTCTGCTTGCACATGCACACGACATCACTTAACACTATAAATAAAACTGTTGGTGGCAAAAAATCCGAATTAAGGATGTAAAATGCAAAACATTCACCCTTTGAGGCAGAGACAGAAGAATGGAACATGGAACAGTTAGCCAAAGATTTTTATAGAGTTATTTTTTTATGTGTAAATGCATGTCTGACTTACTGGTACAATATGACCTATTGTAGAAGCTCAAATGTGAAATCTGAAGTGGATAGGATATAGTTATCCAGCAGCAGGAACTAATAAATAGTAGGTGTGTACACAGGAGAGGAGGCTTCACAGGTTATGCTGTTCTGCAACATGCTTTGAACATTTGGTGTATTTTGTTGTTTAAATAATAGATACTCAAACAGGTATTAGTAACTATAAATTACGGCAGACGTTATGTCAAACAGTGGACATCACTTCACAGCCAGTCTGTTTGGCTGTTCTGGGATCAGAATAATATTTAATTATGTCGTCAGTTCATCACAATAATCAGTTTATCGGAAAGCAGTTAATTGTGTATCTACCGTATGGCCTCTTTAAATTAATCAACAGGTGTCCGATTTTGAGTTATAGAAAGGAGTTGAAATACAGATAAGCTTTCTCTGGGTTACAAGACTACACCTCGTAAGATATCAACCTCAAACATTTTACAAGTCTCGGTGCACAATAAAGTTTATCTCATTAACAACAACACAACCCTTTTCGACTGGAAAAAATGCACAGAATTAGTCAGAGAGTTCTAAACTAAATTTTTAAATAAAGGGATCAGCGAATGGCAGCAGCACAGAGCACTGCTGTGTATTTAACAGCAACATTACAGGTGAAACTCCTTAACATCCCTGCTGTAGCTTTTCTTCAAACTGCTCAGTCCTACGGCAGTACACTGACACCAGAAAGAGCTATTTGTGCCGCTTTGTCTATATGCATTTAATGTATTCTTATTTTCAGAAACCTGAAATGACTGTTTAAAGTTTTCACTGGATGATTGTGTTAGGTAACTAAAGATATATACTATTCTGTTTATATACATGAAACACACACACACACACACACATATATATATATATATATATAATAAAAATTTATATAACCAGTTAATTTTTAACATGTTGTTTTGTGTTTCACTAAACTGAAACTGATGCTATTGACTGTATCATTTGCATAATCATTATGAAAATGTTCCCATTGTCCGCTGCACCTGAATGCTGCTCAGAGGGCCGTGAATGTGTCAACTGTGGGGCCACCTCCACACCCCTGTGGCGAAGAGATGGCACTGGACACTACCTCTGCAATGCCTGTGGCCTCTACCACAAGATGAATGGCCAGAACCGACCCCTCATCAAACCCAAACGCAGACTGGTGAGCACAAAATTTCAAACAGTGCCGAGAAGCGGGCAAATCAGAACAGAAGTAGAGACTGTTAGTACAATTCCAGGAAAGTTATATTTGCCCTATCAGCTTCCTAGAATTGTATTTCACACTCACCCCTGGTGATCTCCTACACCACCTGATACAATACTACTGCTATTGGGATTGTTACTTCTATCATTATTGCTGCTACTTCTGATACTACCACTGATACCAATACTGGTGCGTATTTCGTTATCGTTTTTACACAGGAGAAAATAGTTTTTTTAAGGAAGAAAGCTCGCAGAATTTAAGCTTATGTGAGGCCCTACACTACTATGAATCACAATGTTACTTCAATTATAGGGCTGTAATTTCAGCTAGTTCATCTGGCTAGTGGAGGCTGTTTTGGAATGTTTAGTATGTTCAGATATTAGCAAAAATAATCATTTGTGATTTGTACTTCTATATATATGATGGAGAAATTAATGACATTACTGGGGCGAATTATTTCACACTGTTCAGTTGTGTTTGTTTTCATTTTCATTACTTTAATTATGAAAATATATACAACAAAATAACAAATTAATATAATATAATATAATATAGTTTGGTGTGTACGAACTTGACTGGCCCGCACAGAGCCCTGACCTCAACCCCATCAAACACCTTTGGTGAATTAGAACAGAGACTGTGATTGTGACAGGTCTTCACATCCAACATCAGACACACTCCATGTTCAATAAGTAAATATGACTTAAGGCTATTTCATGTACAGGTGTACTGTAATATTTCAGTTTTTAACATTTTCTAAACGTGTCGTTTTAAGGACGAGGTTAGATTTTGTTTTTCGTTATTTGCCTGACAAACACAAATGACGGCACGTCATCGTGCTATTTCTGAAAACATCTGAATCCAAGACTGATAATCCCCCACTCAGCCAAAGGAGGTCATAAGTATTGTTATGATGAAGATCAAGATATATCACTAATACACGATTAAAATATTTTTACATGATTTCGTAGTAGCTTATATATACAGACACACTAATACATATAAATATGGAAATCGTACTTAGTCGCATACAATTAATAAAGTAAGAAATTAGCGAGTAAATCAGATGGTCAAGCAAAGACGTACTTTTGGGTATGGACTGTAGGGACATGTCCCAACCAATATTGTGGGAGTAACGTGTGTGTTTAGGGGACTGATGGTTCGGGGCTGATTTGGTCCTTACTAGGGGCAATTCTTGAATTCGACCCTGGGGCTCAGCCTCTCGAAGAGATACAGGACATCGTCCCCCCATGATTAAATTTGCCGAAAGGAGGGGGAGATCACCACAATGAAGTTGGCCGAGCTGGGGGTACGAAATGTATAAGAAAATCCGAGACAAATCGATCAAGAAAAACTATTTTTCAGGGGGGCTGAGACAAAGAATTGGGGGGTTGAAGCCCCCTTAAATAGGGCCTAGAAGCGCCTATGGGTCCTAACAATGCTGAATCCAAACCTTCACCCTTGTGACTAAGCATACCATTATAATTACTTTCGCCAGTAAAACAACCGTGGATAATAATGGCTTACCCATCAAAACGCGAATCGAGTCTTTAAAATTCCACGTCTTTAGGGAGATGAAGCATTGTGTGTGTATAGAGGCCTACAGTGAAGCCGTACGTCACGAGTAATTCAGAAGTTACAAACTGGCTTACATAGTTTTACTTCGTTTTCGCTTTTTCCTATTCTGACTCATTCCCGCTTTCTGAAAAGTCCATTATGTTTTCCATGGAGTCAGTCGTCGCTGCTTTGTACTTTTCAGCTAGGGTGTTTTTAGAGCTCCTTCAAAGGCCATCCAGTTGTTTCCTATCCGGATATCTGCCCGGGACCGATAAGGAAGCCGGACTCTCTGGTGTTTCCGTCTTCAACAAATGGAGTTGAAATTTCTATAGCCAAACACTGGCATATAGTTTAAAGCGATATAAAAACACCGAAACACCAAATTATGTGTCAAGAAAGAAGGCTGAGGGGATTCAGGGAAAGGGAAAACGAATGTATTTATGTTCTGCGTTGTTAGCCAAGGATATTGTGTTGTCTGCTGAAGGTTTTTGTTGCGTACTTTTATTTACATCGGTTCGGTTTTGTTTAAAAATAATTTAATTTACTATTAGCGCAAAGATGTTATATCAGCAGCAAAGTTGCAGGCATGAAATGTGTTGTATGGAAGTTACTATCGCTTTAGGGGTATTGGATTGTATCGCTGTATGCTTCTCATTAAGTGTGAATAATCGATCTGCGAAGGGTATAAGATACAGTGCAGGATACAAGCCGCCCTGAATCACCCTAAATCAAAAGCCACAATGGGAGACCGATCCCCAGAAAACGAGAAAAACTCCAAATTGCCAGAGCAGCAGTCTAATTAACCAATGTATAGGAAAATTAAACAGTACAAAATAATTTTTAAAAAGCGTACCGCATTTGCAGTTTGCTTAGGAAACACCAGACAACTTATACAAGCAAAATATCGGCTATATACAATGTATATTCACATTTTAATATAAGCTAATTTATAGAATCTTTGGATTTACTGTAATAATTAATACAGACCATCCCATGAAAGTGTTCTTACTGAATATTTCACCCCAACACTGTGTGTTTCGTGAAAGTGCTGTTTCCCGAAATAAAACTTCGTAAAAACGCGAAACGACTTGTATTGCACCGTTCGATAGATGTTGCCCCTCCCCCGCCAACTACGCGGCAAAACCTTATAAAATAATCTATATCTGTTGCTTCCAGTCCGCTGCGAGACGAGCCGGCACCTGCTGCGCTAACTGTCAGACGACCACGACGACTCTGTGGCGACGCAACGGGAACGGAGACCCGGTGTGCAACGCCTGCGGCCTCTACTATAAACTGCACAACGTAGGTTCCGTGCGGCTGTCACAGAAGCAGCGGGCGAAATGCCGAAGTGGGCGGACAGCTTGTACTGATTATGGCAGGGGGGTACTTGTAGCCTGTCAGGCACAAGCCAGTGGCCGTTTTTTGTTTCCTTACATCATTTTGTTCAGTGAAATGTCTCTAGAGGGGCTGGGAAGGTGGGGCAGCCATTCAGACAACGGGGTCAGCTAGTCTGAGGCGATCTCTTTTGAAAGTCGTCTTACATTCAGCGTGGCTTCCGTCACTATGCATTGCGAGTTGGTATCATTTCGCTGGACACCGGAGAGTCTACGGAAGTCTCTCACCAGTACTCGGAACTACCTGTTCGTTACGGTCTTTTAGCTACTTCCAACCAACTGGAAAAATCTTACCATACCGTAAGCAGTTAAAGGAGAGTTTTTGAATGGCCATTGGCATTTTCCTTGCTTCTCAGTTTTTGCTGAACATTGGCATTCATGTTGGTTTTACACAAAAATATCCTATGAGAATTTATATTAAACAAATCTTTAAAATAATCTTTTGGGGCAGTAATATATTTGAATAGACGTATATGGGAAACATATGCAGTGCAAAGAAGTTTTGACAAAAATATTCATCATACTTATTACAGAATATACATACATATATTATGGTATAAGCAGAATCCAGGTTATCTCTCAACTTATTTTCTTATGCAGGTGAACCGACCACTAACCATGAAGAAGGAAGGTATCCAGACACGAAACCGCAAAATGTCCAACAAGTCTAAGAAAAACAAGCGTGGTGAAGGCTTTGAGGAGCTCTCCAAGTGCATGCAGGACAAGACATCACCCTTCAGCACTGCTGCACTGGCAGGCCACATGTCCCACATGGGGCATCTGGCACCCTTCAGCCACTCAGCACACATGTTGCCTACCCCCACAGCGATTCACCCCTCCTTCACCCACCACTGAGACCCTCTGCCCTCCCCTTTAGGGGGCTTCCACTCTGGTACTATCTCCTCAGAAGAGGAATGACAATGGGTCGGGAGATGGAGACTTGATTTTATTCCATGGATTAAATGGAGATGGTCCTGTTTCAGAGAGCCTGATCTAATCTGGATTTACTGAAAGGAAGATGAGGTTAAATCAGCATGTTGGCTGTTTTTTCTTTTCTTGAAAGCCTGAAAATATGCTGGTCAAGAGGAACATTGCGTCCCCTCCAGCTCTGTTCGCTCTAGGAATGATATTGAGAATTTACAGTGCAAAATTGGTTTTGCATATTTGTTTACTTGGTACCATAGAATGTTTTCAGATATCACCGCTATCCACCATGCTCTACCATTTTAAACAAGACCTACTAAGGTGCTGGGGAACTCCCTGCTCAGAACGAGGAACTGCAAATATTGTAAATGTAGGAACGAAGACAAATACACAGAGAAAAATGAAGAAGATGCTCCGCAAGGTTACGTATATCATGCTGGACTTTATTCTCAAAGGACTTTAAAAATGAGAAGGAAACAAAATTTTAAATTTAATTTCAAAAATTTATTTTTATTTTGATAATTTATTTTCAATCTTTGTTCTTTTTTCCTTTCTTGAGAACACATGGGTATTTTACTTTAATGTTACCATTAAAACTGGTGTATATCAGACAAGATAATGAGGAGTAAAACATAAAATCGATTTGTCCCCCCACATCAAAACAATAAATTGAAATTACAGTACAAAGAATCATGCCCAATTGTTAACATTTTGAGTAGCAATATGCTGAAGATAACCTGATATTATGTAGTTTATATTTCAATAATTGAATCTAGGTGCCATGCCAAGTCTTAACAATGACCTAGCACCATATACAATGTGTTTTACACACTGAGAAAATAACCGTGATATTTACCTGAATGTTTATGCAACTAATTTATGTTTGATAACCAGATGTAAAAAAGTAGAATCACTTGAACATCAAATTTTCTGACATCTCATTTTGCGATATAGTTAAGTGGAATCCATTTCAGAATCTCAGCATAATATAACATACCAATATAACATAACATATTGCGTTATCAGCCTACCGTCGAGTACGAGGAGTGAGGCTCCCATCAGGTCAATTAGCAACCAACCTTGTGGGAAGAATGCTGCCATTAAACAGGAAGTTGGAATTTCTTTGAAGCTGAGGGACATGTTTGCTAGTCATTTCAAATGAGTAGCCTTTTATCTTGCACGGACTGGTACACTCTTTTAGTAATATTGTTTTTTGCACATAAAAGAGCATCAGGAATCTATATACGATAAAAAGGAGTCAAACATTGCTGCAAAGGTGGCATGGTGGTTCACACCTCCAGGGCTGGATGTTGGAATCCTCCCTCTGATCTGTGTGTGGAGTTTGTATGTTCTCCCAGTGTCAGATGGGTTTCGTCAAGGTACTCTGGTTTCTTCCTGTAGTGCAAAGAGTGGCAATTAAGCTAATTTGTCTCTGAACGGCCCTAAGTTTATGATTTTTTGTGTGTGCCCTGTGAATTACTGGCATCACGTGCAGGGTGTAACCTAGCCTTACGCTCTAAGCTGCCTGGGATAGGCTCTTCTGGGATCTAGGTTCTCCTGTGACCTGTGTGTGTCTGGGATAAGTGGTTGGAAGATGGATGGAAAAAGTTATTACAGTGAAGCACTATTAGGTTATTTGATTGCTTTTTTGACACCTGCATTCTACAATACCAAATCCCAGTATTGGATTATGTTCTTACTAACACAAGATTAAACTAGGGTAGTAGAATGACTGAGTGACTAGCACTGTTATCTCACACCTTCAGAGCAGGGAAATAGAATCCCTCCATTTATCTGTGTGTGGAGTTTACATGTTCTCCTCATGTTGCATGAATTTCCTCTCTATACTCCTGCTTCCTCTTGCAGCCGAAAAACATGCAGTTTGACAAACCAACATCTATAAATTGTTCGTAGTGTACATATGAATGACTGTCCTGTGATGGACTGGAATCCTGTCCGAAGTGTTTCCCTGCATAATAACCTATGTTGTCTGTGAGTATCTTCAGGCCAACTTTGTGACATAGGATGGATGTAATCAAACCCCCAGTTCCACAAGAGAAGAATCACGCTAAATCTTAGTCAAGCAGCATTGCATGTGCCTGTTATGTACAAAGAAGGAAGAGGGTGATCATGGATACTCACTAGCAACATACTGACAGAAAAAACAATCTTTCTGTATTTCTCCTGGCACATCTACACCTGCACTGAACCACAGTGGCGGTATATGCAATAGGGGCGGTATATGCAGTAGGGGGATTACTGCTAGCACATGGACTTCTTAAACCCTGCTTGTCCAATTCCACCAATCCAAAGGCCCCTGGATGCGTCAGCACCTTCTTGTGGTGCTCCCAAACACAGCAGTATCAGATGTCATCAAGGCTAGCTTTTGGGGCTCCAGGCAGCCCCTCCCCTGAACCATGCAAGGCTGGGAATAATGAGCCTTTGTAGGACTTACACCCTGGGCTGCGTGGTGCTGACCCAAAGACCAGGCTCCAAACACGGGGTAAGCAGAGTACACACACGCGCACAAAAACACGTGTGCTTTTGTCCATATGTATAGGCATTCACAAACATGCATACACACAAGTGTTTTGGTAACACACAAAAACATGGATAGAAACAGTTTCACCCCCGTGTACAAACACTGGAAATACACATATATGTATACATACGGTTAAGTTTGTACCAGTATCTTTATAGGGATTTGACTGATTTTTAACTTAATGCAATGAATGGTTTGTTCCTAACCAAGAATAAAAGATAAAAACAGATAAATTGACACCTTAGTGTCTATTTTTAAAAATGATTGAGTTGACTAGAGATTCCCCCAATTGCAATTTTTCCATTATAGTGGTCTATATAGTCCATTTTCCAATTCCAAAAATGATAAGCACACACATAAGATACTTACACACAACCAAAAAACTGCTAAGACATAACCAGACTCAATTTATGCATAAAACCATGGACAGACTGGTCATGTGACAACTGCACATACATAAGACTATAGTTAGCTCCTAGTCCTCTAATTTCAGTCCTGCTGTGCTCTTAGACTCTGAGTGGAGTGAGAGGAAGGACAGCAGGTCTTTAGAAGGAAAGGAAGGGGAAGGAAGGCAATCAGGCAACCCCCGTGGGGTTGCGGAGGGGGGTGAACCTCCACACAGATGCACAGCTGAAGGGAAACAGCTTTTAAATCGTTCATATTATCCATTTTGCAAACTGAAGAACCTAAACAACAAACAAACAGAACAAACCAATATAATCAAAACAAATTTTCCAGTGCCAGTCGGCCAAGATGTCAATTCACACTGAAACTCTGCTCTGGGTCTATGCCTGCTTTTAACATGCAACACGTAACCCATGTTGTAGAGAAAGGCCTTGATGCCTTAGTTGCTAACAACCTCTCACTGGAGTCAGGGCATTGAGCTTTTTGTTTTTCTGGCCCTTCTGTGAAAGTGTGGAATGGCTGCAGAACCTAGATTAAGCATCTTGAAGGAACAAGCAGCTTTCCTCAAAATAATAAGTAGCCGGCCAACGTCAGAGTCGGGGAGAGGGTGAAAAGGCGGCTTTCTTCTGTAAAACAAATGGGCTGAACCCAGGCACCAAACTCATTTCTACCAGCTGTGCAGCTTGCTTCTTTCTCTTTTTGTGTATTTGCCACAATGTGACCTTACATTGCTTAGGTTTAAGCAGCCTTCATCTTCAGATAACTTTATCCTCTGAATAAATGAAATCATTTGCAGACACAGCAAATGTATAATTGTTTCATTAACAGCTTCAGAAGGCAGTATATCATATGACAGGAAAATTTACATGTTTTAGGAGAGATCTAAAGGAGAGGTATTTAAAAACAGAGGAACAGAGTACAAAAGCTACTATGATTTGTAATAATTGAGAGAAAATTTAAGAAAGACAAATAAATCCAAACAAGTACACTGAAAAAACTGCAAAAAAATGTTTCACAATTAAATGTAGCTCAAACTCAGCAGGGAACATAAGTGCTTTGGGGAATGAAAACAATACAACCAAGTCAGTACATGAAGATGTACTTGATTCCTGTGGTTGGATTCACCTGGGGAGACAGCTGACTGGAGGTGTATTAGATTTGTATACACAATCAGAGAAGACAAGACAAAAAAACCTTTAGAGGATACTGCATCTCAAAGATGACCTCCTTCCCAGAATCATAGAAGTTTGCATTATTCTATCTGCAATTTTCCATTGGGTAACTTGGCAGTAACCCAAGAATCTCAACAGCAAACAAAGTGTGTCCTATCAAAATTAAAAAAATGCCACTCTGTCTTATATGGATATGAATACACATGTTCATACATTACATACATCATTAATAAAATATGTAACAAAAAATATATTGAGGAATAGAGTTAACTGATCACTGAATCTTTATAACACAATGGGGTCCCCTATATCTGCACTCTGAGAGGATCATGTGCCTGCACTACCAAATGCAATCAAATCAAATTAATAACGTAATTATTTGTAATTGTGTAATTACATAACACAAAATATAACATCAAAATGTTCAGGGCCGTCTCTTAGGGCAGGAAAGGGTGGTGAAATCTGGAGACCAAGCAAAGAGGCCAGTAGGTAGATACTCCTCCAGTGAGCTGTTGCGAATTTTTTATTCTAGAGCTTTCAAGAGAAAAGCATTTTAAATTTGACTCATAAGTTATTAGTAATTTGATTAGGTAACAAAGCACAATGATGACTAGAAAGTTGACAACTCAGTCAAAATGGAATTATGACAAGTAACACTCATGTCCCCAAAGACATAAGGTACCACAGTTGTTCCACTTGAAAGAGTGAAGAATATTTTTACAGCTGGAAAATACAAGATAAACTGTAAGAATATCAAGGTTTCACTGTAGCAGAGAGCAAAATTGCTAGAATTCCATGAATGATGCATTGTGCTATGAACTGACTAAGCTATAGGTAGAGGATAGTTATGCAAAAGTGAACATATCAACAGACTGGAATAAAATAGGAATTTTTGTCATTGATCTTTTAACAGCGACATTTAGCTGGAAAAATAAGTGGAGGATCCAGAGTCAAGCAAATTTAAGCAGAATCTGAACTGAACAAGATTATCACTACAACAGTATGTGCATTATAGAACTGAAGGTATCCTGTTAACAACTAACCACCCACCCAACTCTATTAAAAGCTCTGCCTAATTTCCCCTTTCTACCGGGGCTCAATACAATTCATAGAACTTAAATCCCTTGACAATATGGTGTCAGTATGAGGTGGACTTTCTCTCACCCTTTCTTCCAAACACAGTTCATGTGGACATACATGTGCATCTTCACCTACGTTGCAGTGCACAGGACAGTAATTGTAACAATAATTTTAATAACTGAACAACACATGTACCTTCCATTTTAATTTCCAAATGAAGCTTAAAATAAAGACAAAGTTCCTCTTCTTTCTAAAATGCTCAGAAAAAAAATCTTAAATGTAGGAATGCTATGGAAATGAATTAAATGAGAAAAGTGTTAGTAAAGGGGATATGACCACCTATACAGTATTGAGTCCGATTCAAGACTAAGACCTTAAAGGATACAATTTGAGTCAAGACTAAGACTTTGGGAGGTTTGAGACACAGTTGAGACCAAAACTGGAAAAAATTAGGTAAATTTTCAAGGTCATGATTTTAATGATACTTATTTACTATCATTATCAGCATGTCTGCTAATATTTAAAAGTAAAATTGTATTAGTTAAGCATGACAATCCTTTGACATCAAACACTAGTATTTAGTAACAAATACTCAACACTATACAACTGCTGATGAAACTTTCGTGTGAGTCCTTATCAGGGTGAGCTCTAGTACAAATTATTCAAAGCA